>JANKKB010029275.1:0-21352 GCA_026225775.1 Bursera palmeri | reverse complement strand
AATTAAATGGTCTAATTTCGTTACGTTAAAGATACCGAAACAAAAAAAAAAAAAAAATATATATATATATATATATATACTAATTTATATAATAAAATATATTTAGAAAAACACCTTTACTTAAAACTTTTAAAACTTATCTATTTGGTACTCTTAATTTTGTCCTAAAGGTACTTATTAAATACTAAAAAATTTATATTTTTCAATCATAAAAATCATTTAAATCACCTTAAAAATTATGTTAAATTAATTATTTCATCGAATTTAATAAATTTTTTAATAAAAAACATAATTTTTGAGATATTTTTATAATTGAAATTCCTAAATTCCTAATATTTAATATGTGTCATAAAGACATACATTTGTTAAGTTTGTCACTCTCTTACTCAAGCTTGTATGTGTGGATTTAACTTGAATATTTAAGCCTTAATACTCCCTCATGTGTAAAAGCCTCACGTGCACTTGCAATGTAAAACAGATCGAGCCTAACATGACTCAACGAGTCAAACGATAACATTTTTTTTTATATTTTTTAAACACGGAAGAGATTTAAAGTTGGACGGTTAGATCACTATCACTTTAATACTATATTAAATTTGTCACTCTCCTAAAAGCTAAAGCTTATAGGTGTAGGTTTAATTTGAATATTTAAGTCTTTAATAACGTTAAAACTACTTTATTTAAAAAGTAAAGAATGTTCAATGCCACCTTATATTTACAAGTAATTATTCTCTTACATATTCTTAATAATGTCTCAAAAATTCTGTATCCCTTTACAACTCATATTAGGTAGCTTTGTTTTTTTTTTTTTAAATAATTATTATCTACTAATAGAGCTCTTTTACATCATCAAATAGTACCTATACTTTTTTTTTTTAGAAAAAGAAATTTGCTTCAATCATATCTTAATTATGGTTTCCTATATGAAAATTTACATAAAATATCTAAACTTGAATATAATTGTTAACATTTGCGAGAATTTGATTTGGTAACAACTTAAGGTAATAATAAATTTTATCGAAATAGTAAAAGTTGAGTCCAATTAATAAAAGAACTGCAAATATGTACCAGATCTAAGGGTCTAAATTTTTCAAAAAATGATATTTTTTAACGAGATTCCTTAATTTGAGTTATTTTTATAAGAAACCTAATTATAATTAGCCTAAACACTTAGATGAAAAAAAATAGACATTCTTCGATTTCCTTATTTCCCAAATGTATAATCTCCATCCTCCAACCACTTATTCTTAAGCTGAGGTTTAACTGTTACTTCCTATTATTTCAATTAAAACAAAAATCCAAAAAATTCAAAACCACAATACAAATATAAATTACTTTTTATTTTTTTAAGAGAAATGGAAAAAAAAAAAAAAAACCACAATTACTCTTTATTTTTTTAACAACAAATAGTTAAAAAATAAAGAGTGCTGTTAGTGTTAGCCAGGAAAAAAACAAATTTGCTCGGTGGAGATGAGGTGGCTCACTACTAGTTCTCTTCTCCCGTCCGCTAGCGTCCAGTAAAATCACCCACGCGCTTCTCATGCTCCAATCATAATCAAAGAAATTCCACCTAAAGCTCCTTTTTCCAATGAATAATTGCTGGCCCCAAAATTTAAGTGGCCGACTTGCAGTCGCCAGCTACTTTTGTCGGGCGCGTCGAGCGACGGTCGAATCAGAGTCGTAAGAGGTTGTTTTTTACTGGACAATCAGAGAGCGTGCGGGTGACGTTAAGTTAGAATTGTTTAATGAAAATAATTAAAGAAAGTGACTCCCACGCTTTCCAAGTAAAGAAAAGAAGATGATATCAATATTGAATTGAATACTTTTAGCATTTACAGCTTTGGACAAGCAGCAGCCAAGCATAGCCGCCCATGAAGGGATATTTACACCGACACCCCTGATATAGATGACTATTTTCTTCTTGTAATGTTTTGATTTTTATAACTTATATATTTAATTCTCTTTTTAATTGAAATCAGGTAGTCAAGCCAGGGACAGGGATGATCCAAAATCATGTTTTTTTTGTAATGATATATGTTCACATATCGAAAAATATATAATTTTATTATAAAAATAATTTGATTATATTCAATAAGCAAAAATCATCGAAAGCAATAATTTATTGATTCAAAATGGTATCAAAATTATATTTTTTCATAATAAACCTATAGAGCTTCTTAAGAGCACTCCACAATCTTAGGGCTTTTTGAAACCACACTAAGGGAAAACATTAAGACTATTTTTTGCCAAAAAAAATAATATTAACACTCACAAATAATTGAAATATAAGAAATATAAGGGCTAAATGTTAGTTTTAAAAATTTATGGGTTAAAGGGGATACACCTAAAGGTTAAGGGCGTAAGGGAAGCTTCCTACCTTTGAATAATCTGCCAACCCAACTAACTTACGACCTTGACTTTTTTCTCCTAATTTTTTCTTCTTATTCTTATCTTTCATACCTCATCAAATATTATTTAAAAGAAAAAATCTAAATAAAATAATATATTATTTATATTTATTATTCATGATATGAACCATACGTTACAATTAAAGAAAGACAGTCAAACCTTTTAATTCTAACAATAATCAATTATGTTTAAATGAATCCGTATACTATGAGATTTTATAAGATATGCATATAAAATTTTTATAAGAACATAAAATTTATCTATTCAGTTAAGACTATCTCCAGGTTATTTTGACTTAAATTTGGTAACAATTTTTAGTTATTAACTACGTTAATTTAAGAGTAATGTTAACGAGATAACTAACGTAAAAAATTAATAATAAATTAGAGAAGTTCAAATATATGATCGGTTAATTATGATTCAATAAAAAATTTTCAACTTGGTTGTATAAATGGATTGTATATGTATAATTATTCTTAACTTAAGTGTTGAAAAAAAGATTTTTGGTTGTTAATATTGAATGTTAATATGTTACTTTTTAATTATAAAATAAAATAAAACGAGTGATTGAAAATTTGCTTAAAATTTTTAATTCAAAATTGTAAGGAAAATTTGAACAAGTATCCAACATTAGTGCAAAAATAATTAGACTCTCTAATTCATTGCAAGTTTCTATCCAAAAATAACTAATGTGATCAAAATACC
Source organism: Bursera palmeri (assembly GCA_026225775.1). Lineage (NCBI taxonomy): Eukaryota > Viridiplantae > Streptophyta > Magnoliopsida > Sapindales > Burseraceae > Bursera > Bursera palmeri. The sequence continues at coordinate 18,238 of JANKKB010029275.1, read as the reverse complement.
CTCAATTTAATATAACTCACTTCATCCGTCCATATTCCTCTCACCTTTTTCTTCTCTCTCACATTCACTCTCAATCTAATACATAAACTCAATCTTATTATCACTCTTTCATTATCAAGATCACAACATCTAATTACATACGAAATCTAAGTAGCAAAAATTACAAAGATACATAAATTTTATAATTTTATTCATTCTTGAAAATGCAATATTATACCTGAAAATACTAGATCATAGTTGAAAGTTGTGTTATAGTAATATTTTGTGAGAAATATAAGTTGTACGTTTGAAAAAAATTAGAGAAGTGTCATTTTTCTAACAAATTGTGCTTCTTCTTTTTTTTTTTTTTTTCGATAACATATATGAAAATGAAGCTACCATTTATATATCTAGAATTAATTATACAATTAAATCTTTTTTTCGATTTATTTGATATAAAATTTATTGTAAGATTCTATATCTAATAAAAAAAAGACCCGCAAGATTTTTGTCCATATAATGAAATTAAAAAAAATCGGAAAAGAAGAAGAAAAACATTAGAAAAGAAAAGAACACCACCAAACAAGACCTTAACTTGCATGTCATATTGAAAATGATTTCATTCTTTAATTTAAAAAATGTTATTTAATTCATTGTATACTTATAGTAACTGAGCTTGGTGATGAGAAAAGAGTATTATGATTGATGAACCATCAATCATGTTCTTGATTTTCTTTTATATTTAATATGAAAACCAATTATCGACTTAAACTCCAGCAGTCCTACTAATCAAGTCCTAGAACTAGTTCTTTTCAGTTGCTCTTTTATTTATTATATTTTCTCTTTATTTAACAACTAATGGATTTATTAAATAAAATAGAAATTAAAAAAATGCTTATTTTAAAGTATCTTTTCAAAAATAATTTCGATATAAAAAATTTTCATGTAACATCCCTCTAATCAACAAACCAACCAACCCCCACAACAGAATTCGACAGATCAAAAGTTGTCAAGATACCAAGCACAACTACAATTTGACAATACGAGACATCTTGGGGGTTATGCTTGGTGGCCGACTGGGGGTGCTCGATAACTCAAGGGCTATGGTATAAAAAATTTTGAAACTAGAATTAATTTTGAGATTTCAAGTAAAAATAAGATTATTTTGTAAATTCCTCAATAAAATCAAGAAATATTTAATTTGATTTGTGGAATAGGAAGAACTTGTAAGAAATTATGAGAAAATATATTGAGTATCGAAATTGATAATAAATAAGTAATAAATCATAACACACAAAGCGACACAATATTTAATATGGTTTGACATTAATTGCCTACATCTATAGATAAAAAGATAAATCCACAATTATATAAGAGATCACAAAATATAGCTTTGAAGTTATTCTCCGTTTCACATTCTCAATCATGATATTTAACCTCTCTCTTGTGTGTCTTCCCACATCCATATAAGCTGTTTATCTTGATTAACTTTTATGTTTAGTATTATTTCATACCTATATATGATTTTTAACTCTTATATTTATAGATCTATGAAAATATCTTTTATACTTGATAGGAGTAAGATATTATTTATTGTATAACTTTATTTTCTTATTCTTTCTACTTTTTTGTTATATGTAAAGGTCAAGGTGAATTAAGAAATGAGTTACAATCCCGTATAATTGATTACTACTAGGATCATTGCTGCGTTATTATATATGAATATAGATATATAAATATATATAAATAACCAATTGATAAGTAGATGATGAAAAAATGAAACAATTGCAGGAATTGATCAAAACACGGAGGCCCATTTGAGTTTTAATCCACTTCTAAAAAATTTTTAGACTATGACCATTTACTTCAGATGCACTTGATAGTGTCTGATAGACTATATTGAATATCGAATATCGAATGATATCAAATAATATCATTCGATAATGTCTAATAAAGTATATCAAACGTTAAATAGTATTTAATAGTATCCGATAGATGATATTAAAATTCGATGGGTTATGATATTTAAATATTTATAAAAGTGGGTCAAATTTTAACAAAACGTTTAATTTTTAGGTCATTTTTACAAGTACCCGAAAAAAAAAAATTATTAGAGATCATTCCAAGTTCTCATATATTTCCATCATAAGACTATGTTATACGAGACAAGTTTAGAAATTAAGGAGAGGATGCTGGTTTCTACGTAACAGGCCATGCAAGACTGGTGACAATTGAATTGAAAGATGGGATCAAATTTGCGGGAAAAAAAGGAAAAATTATCTATTATCCACTTTTAATTAGGGCCGCAAAATAGGGTCATTTTTATTGAAAAAAAGCGTAATTTATTTGGTCGAGCTTGAGGGTACGCCGGCTTCCCCGTTGATTATGGCATGATAATAGGACAAGAAATAAAAGTAGTAAAGTACACCAAGGCGAGTGTTTCTCCTGTTCATCTACTTTTCCTTTTCTTTCCTTTCACAGGGATAAAATGAAACACTGCTCCATCTCCATCTACCTTCAAACTATTATGGCTTCCTTTTTTTTTTTTTTTTAGTTTTTTCAAATATTACCTAATTTCAAGAATTTTCAGAAAAGAAAAAATTATTTTGTAATAATAATAATGAATTTGAGTGAGGCAAAGCATAAGAATTAAGAAGTAAACCTGTTTAAAAAGTAGCTGTAATAGTTGAAGCCATTATCATTAATAAATGAGGCCTACAACCAATGGAATCACAGTCAACAACAAATTAATTAAAATTAATTAATTTTCTTTCAACTATTTGAGGCTTAATCTTCAAGTTATCTCCACGTGTACGAGGGATATGGTCAAAAGTATGACGATCTATAATTTCTTCTTTTCAGTTTTTTTTTTTGTTTATATGACCATTTTTTTTAGTTTTGTGATTTAATTTAATATAACGTGATTGTTAAACTTAAATATTAATATTAAATCTTATAATAATTTAAATTTTTGGTCAGGTAGAGGATTATGAATCCTTTACATGTTTAAAATATTTTATGAAATATGATTTTAATATCCATATGTGATTAAAGTTTGTTTCATTTTTTATCTCTCATATATATATCTTTATATCTTTAAATTTTGACCCACAAGCAAATATATACATAATATTAATTCAGCAAGTCAATCAATCAATTATATTTTTAATATTGCTTCTCTCGGAAGCCTAGCTAATTTAGTTCAACTTGAAGTCATCAGTGTATGCCTTTTTTTTTTCCTTTTTGATGAGCCTTTTCATAATTTAATGTTTCCTGATTATTAATTTCTCGGTTAATTGGTTGTTTTCTTTTTCTTTTTCTAATAATATTTGAAAAAAAATATAATATTTGGTAAATCAAATTTTTAAAAATTGCTTTCGAATAAATGACTAAGTATATGCTTTAATTTTATAATAATGGAAATAATATAAAAAATGTATTAAAAATTTAAAGTTTTTATATTAAATCAACAAATATTTAATTAATTAGTTGTTTTTTAATTACCCTTATCGATTGTGACAATTTCCAACCAGCAAATCCAACGACACATCTAACATCAGAAGGATTTTCAAGATAGGATGTGCATACTATCATAGTTTTTGTCGTGTTTATTTAATTGTGCAGTATTTTTTTTAATTTAATTCAAATAAATTACAATTTATTACAAAAGAATAAAGTGAGAAATGAGATAAGTACGAAAATAACAAAGTTTAGAGGATATTTAGAAAAAAATAGTATTTTTTTTTATTGTCTAGCATACCATAGGACAGAGCATTAACGGGATTTCCTCCGTCAACAATTATAAAGATCGATGAATTTATCTTTGTTAGTAGTTACGAGCTAACGGGTGCACGTCTATCAATGCTTATTGGCTCATCACAAATATATTTGTATGCTTTTCCATCAATTTGGTTAAACAATAAAAAAAAAACACTAAATATCTAATATCAAAACAGCCTATTGCTTTGGTTATTTCTTGTTTTTTCTAGAAAAAATATTCAATGCTAATGCACATATAACAAAAATTGTATACATTAGAAGATTTTTTTTTTTAAATTTTTTTTCAGGAGGAAGGAAAATATAAATTGAGTTTGAAAGATGAGAATGAATTAAAGAGATACTAGTTAATCGAATAATTTTGTTGACTTTTTTTGGTATTTAATAATCGAATAATATCAAATTATTTTTATAACAAAACTACAATACACCTAGTTTCTTGCATTTATTCCATGTGAGTTTGAATGGCAAGCTTTCATCATGACCAAGAAATTGCACGTGGTCTTTAGGAATTTGGACAAATGAGGAGCCCTCTCTCAAAATTTCTCCTATCAACTTTCTTGAGAAAAAAGAAAACATTTTTTTTCTATTTTTAGGTGGAAAACAAAACATTATCTGTTTTATTTCAAATCACAAAAGAATATAAGAAAGCTTGGAGAGCGCCAGGGAACAAATAATAGTTACAGAGAGTGAAAAACTATGTACCGAAGGTATTATGCGAATTATATATTTATTTGATAAAATTTTAGTAGATATAAATTCATTGAAGAAATTATCACTAATAATTATCCGGTCAATAGAGGAGAGGAATGTTTGGTGGGATTTTACTGTATGAACAAATGAATAATATTGGGAAAAATAAAGGATTAATGAAGTTCTGAGAGGTATTTTGAGAAATAATAATATTTAAAAGACTTTAGATACATTTATATTTTGATAATGACTGTATTATATTAATATTTTTACATAAACCATCTAGTAAGAAAAAGAAAAAAAAATGATATAAGGGCATAATTATAATATTAAACCTTAACTAAAGCAATAAAAAAAAAAGAGAAGAGCAAGAAACCTTTGAGTGTATGCATGTCTCGTAACATATGCACCATTTAAATTAGAAAGCAAAGAAAAAAAGTTCAAACTAAAAATCCAAGTTTTTTTTTTTGAAATAAATATATTGAGATTCGTCCTTTTAATTATAAAATATGGATTATTAGGGGCCAAAATGATAAGTCTTTTCCCTTTCTAGCAGAAGTTGTTGAATCCAATCTTCCATTTTTGTGCAGTCTCTTACAAGTCACCATAAATTTCAGAACTCATGCCATAAATATAATTTGGAGTCCCAAGATTTTGAGGACATAGTTTAATAGTTGTGGACTTTTAACTATAGAGAAAGAGACATTGTTTATTTTTGGACTATTAGATAGAGAAGGGAAAGTAAAAGAGAGGAGTGAGTTAGTATGTGAGTGAGAAACAGCAAACAAGTTGGTTGTTGTTTTTGGCACCAGTTTAACCTTTTTATGGGACCTCGAAATCCATCTGCCTAAACTCAAGTTGGTCGTTCTTTTATGTTGTTCTTTTGAGTTGAGGTCCTACTCTTCCTCTCCCACATGTTGCTCTTGCTTGTCTCTTCTCTTTCTCTTCTCTTCTGTTAATCCCTTTTCAAGCTTTTCTCTTTTCTCTGTGTACTCTTAATTTAAAGAAAGATCTATATTTCCTAATCTTTGTACTTGTTTACTTGTTGTGTTCAAGTTGATAACTTTGGAGACATTTGATGTTCAAGTTTTGATTTTTAATCTTCAAGAGTGAGTTGCTTGTTGTTTATATAGGTGGATGTTTTCTTTCAATTAAAGCGTCTGGGTGCTTTTGATATTGGAAGAGCTTTGCTGGGTTTTTTTTTTTTTCTTTTGCTTTGGAATGGTTGTTGTTGCTCTTGGATTTGATGGGTTGATTTGGGGTCACTTGTGGTGGGGTGTTTGCTAAAAGGGTTCTTTTGGATCGCTTTGAACTTTCTATTTTAGTAGCGATTGAGATTTATTCATGCTTGGTCCAAGACAATGGAGATGTTTATGGCCAGATTTTTATTTCTTTAGCACTCAATATATCAGCTTGGTGAGATAGTATGAAGAACTTTCTCAAGAAGCTTCATATCATGTCGAATCAGTCAGGAGATGCAGAAGGATCAGCTTCATCAAGGGCCAGTAAGTCCAATGAATTATCATCATCGACCCCTCATAATCCTGAGACCAAAACCATCTCGGGCCTTTCAAATTGGTTAAACTCAGTTGTAAGTAGAAAAAGTCCTAGCCCTCCATCTTCTTCAAATGTGACCAGAGCGGAGAGAGCTGAACAAGCTGATTTGGTCAGCGGTAGTGCCTTAGATGTTGTTTTGGATACTGGGAGGCGTGATTCAGGGTCTACCAACTCCAGGGATCCTGACATAGAGGAGGAGTATCAGATACAATTGGCTTTGGAGTTGAGTGCAAAGGAGGATCCTGAGGCAGTTCAGATTGAGGCTATTAAGCAAATTAGTCTAGGTTCTTGTGATCCGGAAAATACTCCAGCTGAAGTTGTTGCCTATAGATACTGGGTAAGTTTGCTTTCCTTCTACCATTCTATTTGTCTCAAGTCCTTGTGCAATTTGTTTCAGTAGTTTTGACAACTTAATTGTGATGGAATGTTTGCATTAATGCTCTTTATTTTTTAGTTTGTTTTTGATCTACTTGGTACTATAGTCAACGGACATATTCTACTCTGAAGCTGTCAAGTAATAAAATTACAAATAAATATCTGTGGATGTAACAAGATCAATTTTTCTTTTTCTTTTTTCTTAAATATTAGTCCTTATACGTACACAATGTTGCCATAAATTTGTAAAATTCTTTGTTGCTGAAATCAATTTTCTTTAATATAGAGTTATCCTAGCGAGAAGACAGAAAAGCTTTCAAGAGAAATTGAATAAAAAGTTCTGAGCAGTCTCACTCATCCATGTGATTGTTGTGATATTTGTCGTCCAACTTTTTTATCAGCTGTGGTGAAAGGCAAAAACTTCAAGTTATTAACGTTACTAGCTTCCTGATAGCACAAGGATGCATTTGAGAGTCCCCATCTGTGTTAATAGTTGACCTTGACAATCTACAGAATTCTAGTTCAGACATATGTTGGCTAGGAAAGGTAGCAAGGGAGACGCCTTTCTCTGATGTTGGTAAACAAATTGAAAGATACTAGCACTGAGAGGAACAGAAAAAATCGGATAAACATTTACATAAAGCAATTATCATCCTTTACCTTAGGTTGTTGGGTGAAGCTGTAGTTGTAAGGCTCAGAGGTTTTCTCTTAGCTGGCTATGTAGTTCAGTTCCTTTTATTTTTTTTCCTTTTTAACTGAAACCATAGAAGAACCTAAAACTCAGAATCTTTCCTTGAATGTGAAACCACTTAATAGATGGTACTCATACTCAACCACTTAAATTAAAAGCCTTTCACCATTGTAAAAATTCTTGTCATTTCCTTCATTGATTAGCTTGAATTGTTAAGATAAGACGGATGCATCATTGTCATTGGAGATCAACTAGCAAGTAGTCAAGCTTCTAGTGCTCTGCTCTTTTAATTTGTTTTTTAGTGCTTGGAAAGTAATGTTGCTAAGTATAAATTTACGTTTCCAATATTTGTATTTTTTTCTTCTTTTCTTTCTCTAAGTCTGCATGTCCTTTTTTCTGAAGCCATAGTTATACAAAGCCATTGGCCTTTTGATTAAAGATTTAGTATCATGATTATGTCAAAAATGAAGCAATTGATATGATACATTCTTTTGGTTGGTTCATTAATCATTCATGATTTTGTGAAGCTTGTAAGATACATACATGTAGAGAAGTTGGACTACATGCTATGTGTGTTTACTATGATTGGCATTTTTTTTTTCCTTTTCCAGATTTAATTTGCAAATGTTTATTCTGTTCTAACCTATCTCATATCGTAGATTTGTCCGTGCTTCACAGAATTACAATTCTCTTAGCTATGATGACAAGATCTTGGATGGGTTCTACGATCTGTATGGAATCTTGATCGACTCCTCCTCGGACAGAATGCCATCCCTTGTTGATCTGCAAGGAACACCTGTGTCAGATCGTGTCACCTGGGAAGCAGTTTTGGTCAATAGGGCTGGTGATTCTAATTTGTTGAAACTTGAACAGAAGGCTCTTGAGGTGGCCGTCAAGTCAAGATCACAATCTCTTGCTTTTGTGAGCAGTGATTTGGTGCGAAAGCTTGCTGTTTTAGTTGCTGACTATATGGGTGGACCAGTTGGGGATCCTGAAAAAATGTCGAGAGCATTGCGGAGTCTTAGTTACAATCTGAAAGCAACTCTTGGTAGCATGGTTTTGCCGGTTGGTTCTCTGACAATCGGTTTGGCCCGTCACCGTGCATTGTTGTTTAAGGTACTTGCTTCAATTATCTATTTATTTGTTCTGGTAGCCTGCCGTGTTTAATCTCTGGTTTAAAAAATTGATATTGTTCTATATGGAGTAGAATGGCACAGTCACGGGAGGAAGGTTTCACATAGCTGAACTTATTTATTGGGATTAGAGCTTAGTTGAGTTCAGAATTCGGATAAACCTATTCCAGAGTGCTGCTATCACTTTCATGTTATTGGCAGTTCTTTATGTTTCATAAATTCCAATATTTGATTTTATTCATTAAAAGAAAATTGGGCTTCTTTAACAATTTCTCACTTTTAGCTTGCCTTTAAAGGGCAAATTTTCTGTCTTTTTTACCTGTGTTATTGTTAGTCATATCATTTTCTAGCATTTGCGTTCTAATAGTGTTCAATTTCTACACAAAGTGTTTCAGCTTATTTTTCTCAGATTAGGTTAACAAGAGAACTTGAAAATGTGCTCAAACATTTTTCATCCCATGATTTATATACTTCTGTGTTCTGCCCCAGAGAACATCTTACTGCTTTGGCAATAGATAATTTATTTGAAAGGATGCACGATGTTGCTTATAATCCCTCATCACTTCTAGTTGAAATGAAGATCATCTCTTTCAATATGTTAATTGTTGAAATCAAGATCATCTCTCGTGAAAAAAAATTGGGCACATAATTGTCGAAAAGTTACTGCTCTAAATCCCTATGGTGTTCTAGGGTGGTTTCTGCTCTCCAAGAAAACTTCTCCTGTGAATTATATTGAGAAATTTGTTGAATATAATGAGAATATTCTTGAATTGAACTAAGATATTTAGTTATTGCATTGCTGAATTGATGTGGTTATCATAAAGAGTATGAGCTAGATCATAATTTTTGTAAATGAGTCAAGAAGGGAACCCATATTTTTCATTGGGTATGGATAGTGATCAAAGGCCTCTAGTGGCCAATCCTAAGAATAAAGAAGTATGTAAGTTTCTTGATGCTCTTTTTCCTTTTCCTTTCCTTAGAGACTAGGAGACTGGATCTAGTCATAAGAAGAATGATTAGCTAACGATACTAGTTTGTTTCATAATACTCAAAGCTTTTAGACTAAGCTTGTTGGAGGGCGTAACATAAATCACTTGTATACCAATTTAGGATTTCTAGAAGAGAGGCCTGGGGTTGGAGGAGGCTGAATAGAAATTTCACCTTATTGTCTGAAAGTCTTGGTCTTTTTGACAAGTCCTTGTACTTCACTTATTTTTTTATATGCTTATGTAGGTTTTGGCTGATAGAGTGGGCATCCCTTGCCGATTGGTGAAAGGACAGCAATATACAGGTTCTGATGATGTCGCTATGAACTTTGTAAAACTTGATGACGGCAGGTAATTGCTATTATAATTTAGACGTTAACGTTGTTTACGATATGAAAAAGTCATCTGGGATGGCTAGGAGTTTTGTTCTCGTGGTGCAAAATTTAACCTGTTTATTAAGATGATTAATGATCAATGATTAATGTGAATTTCAGGGAGTACATTGTTGACCTAATGGCAGATCCTGGAACTCTTATTCCTTCTGATGCAGTTGCATCACACATAGAATATGATGACTCCTTCTTCTCAGCCAGTCCTTTTTCCAGAGAAAATGACTCATCTCATGTACCCTCTTCAAGTAGTGGGGTTGGTAGCTCCTTTGAAGAACATTCTGAGTTTGGGACATTGGACAGGAGATCCAGGTTCAGGAATTCTGCTGCTGTAGCAGGCCAATCTGAAGAAACAGGAAATTTTAATGCTTGTTTGAATCTAACTGGGTCAGCTAGAGGTGAGGAAGAATCCAAGATGTCGTCTGATGATAAAAGTCCCTCGAATGTAGAGAAGGGGCCCGTGCGAGAACTTCCCAGCAGGTCTAATTATCCTTATTCACATGGAAGATCACCTTCCTGGACTGAAGGTGTTAGCTCTCCTGCAGCGCGTAGAATGAAAGTGAAAGATGTTTCCCAATACATGATTGATGCTGCCAAAGAGAATCCACAATTAGCTCAGAAACTTCATGATGTTTTACTTGAAAGTGGTGTTATTGCTCCTCCAAACTTGTTTACTGAAATTTATCAGGAGCAATTAGATGCATCAACGGCTGAGATCAGGTCCCCAACTGAAATTAAAGATGATAATAAACTGGTTATTGGAAGCCAAGAAAATATGAATCAAGATGATCCAAATCCTGTTCGTTTTTTGCCTCCTTTACCTCGTCATAGAGTGCACTCTAAGGCAACTCCTCTTTTTGACCAACCTGATTGTCCTAAACCTGCAGAAGTTGGTTATCCATTTGATGTAAGAGAATCAACTGGACAGCCTGTTTCACAACAGTCTGAAGTGTCACCTATAAAATATCGAAAAGAGGTCCCTGTTGCAGCTGCTGCAGCAGCAGCAGCAGCAGCCGTTGTTGCATCTTCAATGGTAGTTGCTGCAGCAAAGTCAAGCACTGATTCAAACATTGAACTTCCTGTAGCAGCTGCGGCCACTGCTACTGCTGCAGCTGTGGTAGCAACAACTGCCGCTGTGGGTAAGCAGTATGAGCAAGGCAGTCGAAGTGATGGAGATACAGATTCTGCTGGTTATGAGCCACGTGGTAGTGGAGGCCGTGATCATGATTCTTTGGGGGCAACTTCAGAGGGAGGTGAGAGAGTCTCTGATAGATCAGTAAGTAATGATAGCTCAAAATCTGATGGACTTGATGATGTTGCGGAGTGTGAAATTCCATGGGAGGAACTCACCTTGGGTGAGCGTATTGGACTTGGTATGATCCCTACATCATTCTATCCATTTCATGTATCCTGTTTCAATAGATACTCTTGAAAAAATTTATATTGGCTAAATGTATTTTCACCCATTTTGTGCTGCAGGATCATATGGGGAGGTATATCGTGGGGAATGGCGTGGAACTGTGAGTTTCATCCAGATGAACCTAAAATTTAATACAACCGTCTAATCATTTCATTTCCCCTAGTTTGAGAAGCATTAGAGTTATTGTACAACATTAGTATGGTAGAAAGCCAACTAAATAGCTCATGATAGCTGGATATGGAAAATAAATTGAAATTATAGCGTTAATTCTGGATTGAATAGAAAACAAGACACATTACAGGATTAGCTTGAAGATGTATGAGACACCTCAAGAAAAGCTAAAGAATACATCGTTCTAAATAAATGCAATTTTGCTGGTAAGACATTTAAAAAACTTGAGATTGAAGGATTTTTCCTGGTTAACATTTAAACATTAGATGCTGATCTTCCAAACTTCCATGCAAAATTATTCATGAAAAATCATTATCTTTTGCTTTATTGTTAATGATAGAGACTTCTTTTTGCTTAAGAATGATGTATCTGAGAACAAAGTTTTTTGCTTGGGTAAAGACATACTGTATGCTAAAAAATGTATGAGTGTTGCTTTGATGCTTTCAACTATTTGTTCCTATAGTTGACTCATAAGGTAAGATAATGCATCTGCATATCATTCATTTGGTGTAAACATTAACTATTGACTTTGATGATAATTGTGTCATTTAGCTGCATTGCAACCTACTACCAATCATGTGTTAAGATGTAGATTCTATTTTTGGTCCTTAAATATTTTGATTTGATGATAATTGTGTCATTAATGGATCAAACTTTAGCATTATTTCATTGAAAATATTGCCTCATTGGGAACAAAGTTATCTTGTGATAATGGCAACCTCATTGGAGCAAATCATAGATATGTTCCTTGATGCATGCAATTTGCATTAACTAGGAGATGTTCACAGAACTTTGCGAAGGAAAAAGGTATACTAGTTCATGTAATAGTTTGGGTTTATTAAATTATTGTTTTGGAAAATCTACCTTGACAATGTTACTGGATCATTTCCTGGTCCTTGGAACTGGCACGCGTATTTTGGGTCCAAAAAATGATTAGCAATTTCTTAATGGTGAAATGTATAGTGTAGGATAAATAATCTGATATTGCTAGTACATGTCATGGGATGGTTGGTTTATCTCTTTTGATTAGACAACTTACCGTTTAAATGTATCTCAACTTTTCCCCTCCAATTTGACATATTATAATCCCTATTCCTGGAAGGTACATATTTTGAACTTCTTGCTGCTCTTTGATTTCATAGGAAGTTGCTGTGAAGAGGTTCCTAGACCAAGATATCTCTGGTGAATCACTTTTAGAATTCAGAAAAGAGGTACAAGGCCTTCCGTCCCATTTTTCTCTTGATATATATTAGAGATTGTTAGACATCGAATCATCTTATGCCCTCCATAGTAAAAGCTGAATAGATGCTTCTGTCTTGAATGTCGTTAATGATGCCAAAACCTTGTGCTTTAATGCCTTCGATAATGCTACATCAGGTGGAGCATAGATCTGATTCAAAACAGTTGGTTAATTTTTTATGTTGTGAATTTATCAAACTAATTTTGATGTAATCCAGTTAATCTATGTCTATGATACTTCTTGTTACACTCATATACTCCAATTGCTTGCTTTCATGTATTTCGGTGGTCTATGTTGCATTATAAGGGTACTTAGCTCCTCTTGCAAGAACACATGGTAAATAGCTCTTAAGATATTGTTGAGCCCTTAAGCCTTATTTATGCCCATACCTCCAAATATGTGTACCAAAAAGGGAAAAAAAGAAGAAGAGGAAGTTATTGTTATTAATTACAGGTGTATCTATTTAGCCTGCAAGCAACTTGGACTTGTTCCTGTTTGATTTCCTGTTTAATGGACTACATTCATAAGGCAGTAGTGTTTCTACAATACTGATGTTACTTTCTGGTAAAAAAGATTGTTTGATTGGTATATTTTCTTTTTCCCAGTTAGATTTGCTTCCTTGATGGCATTTTCAAATCATATTAACAGCCTCCCTTACTATCACCTTAACATTAAGCCTTGTGAATTTAAATTGTTCGCCACTATTGATCTTTTGCAATTGTCCTTTGTATTATAAGGTCCTTATCATGAAAAGGCTTAGGCATCCCAATGTTGTTCTCTTCATGGGAGCTGTAACTCGTGTTCCAAATTTTTCAATTGTTACCGAATTTCTTCCTAGGTATGTTGTCCTTACCTATTTTCATATTTGTGTTATAATGATGTACAAAAATTTTCTGAGTCATTGTGCTGGAATTTTTTTCATGGCTCCGAGGAAACTTTTTGATGCTCCTATAACTAGTTTTCTTGGCTGTAACATACAATAGAAATTAGTTCTGATGGCAGAAATATTGGAGACATTTGTCAGTTTGCAATATCTAAATTATCTACTTATCAGTAAATTAAATGACTTCTAAAGATGCTCTTTTGAATGTACTTTTTACAACAGTTTATTGAAATTTTGTTGATAGAGGAGCAGTTTTTAATTGAATAGAATTTCTCAGTTATGTATCATCTCTTCTATCTGTTTCTCTAACCTGACAGATTCCTCAAGTCTTTGGCTTTTTGTTTCTTCAGTTTGTCAAACTAATAAATGGTCCTATGCAGTTTAGTATATTGCAGCGTAATTTAACGAGTGATCTTTTATCATAAACTACTAAATTTTTGTTGGATCTCTGTGCTCATCTTCTTTCATTTACAATTATTATTTTTTTGGGGCTTTACCATTAGTTTTAATCGGAAAATTGAAGAAGGATTTATATGTTTTGCAGAGGTAGTTTGTATAGGTTACTTCATCGGCCTAACAATCAGTTAGATGAACGGAAACGTTTGAAGATGGCCCTTGATGCTGTATGATACTTTTATTCTTGCTCTATGTTCCGATACTTGATTACAAAAATTTGATTTTCTTGACATCTTTGCTGGTTCTATTTTGAATAATTCAAATTTCAGGCTCGGGGAATGAATTACTTGCACAATTGCACGCCAGTAATTGTACATCGTGATTTGAAGTCTCCAAATCTTCTAGTTGGTCAAAATTGGGTTGTCAAGGTTGCATTTTATCTCTTTTAAACATCTAAAGCATCTCGTAAGCCTAATCTCAGTATGAAAAATATTGATTTTTTGTATCTGAGGTTTTTTCTTTTGTATATCTTCTGTCTCTTAATTAGGTATGCGATTTTGGATTGTCACGGATGAAGAACAGCACATTTCTCTCTTCAAGGTCAACTGCAGGAACTGTAAGCTCTACCAAACAATTAGATGCAGCTTTGCTTATTTTGTGTTTTAATTTGTTTGGATTCATTTGCTTATATATTGTTTCATATTCTTGTTTTGTCATTCCATCTTCTTCGGTGATATTAATGGCTGTGCCAAATTCAATATGCTCATATTGCAATGGGCTTAGTAAACATGTGGTTATTGTTCATAATTATTAGAGATTAATATTACAATTAAACCCACGGCTACCAGCTTATGCTTTTTTATCAATTGGTTTTTTCACATGATATCAAAGTTAAAGTGACCAAACAATTTTGTGTTTGAATCTCCTAGTGACCCACATGAGGTTTGTAATGTCAGTTCATGTGTGAGTACGCTTGAGGCTCTTGCACATAAGAGAACATATTAAAGGTTAAATACTATAGTTAGACTTTTAAGCTTTTAGGTGAAATGGTTTCTTAATTATTATATTCTGTAATATTCATTTGGCAGTAGCAAGACAATCCTTTAATTTTTTTAAGCGATGTTGAGGGCATGATGACAAAATACTTATAACCAACCGCTGGATAAAAACAAGGCACTGTTTCTTGTTCTATCTTGATTTTTCATTCCTTGTATACACATATTTTGCGTGGATTGCTTATACTCTGACCCTGAAATCATTTAGTGGCCAAGTTTGTACTATGAGATGGTGTTTACTTGTGATTTAGTGCCAAAATGCACTCGCAATCTTATTAGGAAGAATGCCGTTAACATTGATGTTCTAGTATAAGTGCCTTTCTCCTGAGTTAATGATTTCTACTCATTGAGTGTAAAATCCATGGAATTTTGGTTTGCTAGAGTCAACTGTGTAAAAGCAACCGAAAATGAGGTGGATCATTGAATTCTTTAGTAACTGAAAGTGCCTTTTTTTTTTTCCCTCTTTTATTCTATCATTTGGGGAAGATTTCCTTCTAAGTTTTTGTACTTAGATATGTACATGAGCTACAAGATGGCAACATTTTGGTCCCCATGTTAACAACTCGTTTGGTGTTTATATATCCTTTGATCTCTTTTAATATAGTTTTCTTTGTTTTAAATATATGTAAGTTTAGCCATTATATGCAGAGTGATTTATCAGTTAAAACATAAACTGCTAATTGTTTTATGTGTCAAATAGCTTCAATGTTTAAGTACCAAGAGCCAACTTGCATCTTAGCTGTGTTTTATTGCCAAGTTTTCAAAAAGAACGCAAGACAAAAACTTGACATCTATTCTTCTGGCATACTTCAATACTAAAAAGAAATATCTATATCAGAATTTACTTATTCAGTTTGTGCATTCTCATTTCATGAGTGCCAGATTAAAATATTTTTCGTCTTTCAAGAAAGCTCTGGAGGCAGTATCTACTTTTGAGGCTAATTGTTAATATTTCTTCTTTGGCCTTGCTTTTCTAGGCATTTTAAGGTGGTAGCCTAATGTCTCAAATTCAAAACTGTAGCACAGATGTCAGTGATAGCCAAAAGATATTCTCATGCGACTTCTCTATTACTTTTTGGTTTATGTTACAGACATGATAACATATGGATGTGTAAGAGAAGGGTAATAAAAAATGTATTTGTGGTCTTACCACACCAATACAGATGTGTTTACTTCTATTACTGTAACTTAGTTTCTTATTATGATATCTAGAATAAATTGTGCATGTTGAAGTCATGAATATGTTAATTTATCACTTGCTATATGATTTGCTCCCTTGATTTATTATCTTATTGTTTTATTTTAATGTAACCAGTACTACTGCACATTTAAATAACTTCATGTTGTAATACTTGTCTTCAGGCTGAGTGGATGGCTCCAGAAGTGCTCAGAAATGAACCTTCAGATGAAAAGTATGCTTTTTATTTACTTATTAGAATCGTACTATGGGACTATTCAGTTTCGTTTGTGATAATTATATATTTGTGGAATGCAGGTGTGATGTTTATAGTTTTGGGGTCATATTATGGGAACTCTCCACGATGCAACAGCCATGGGGAGGAATGAACCCCATGCAAGTTGTTGGTGCAGTAGGATTTCAACACCGTCGTCTTGACATCCCCGATTATGTGGATCCTGCAATTGCAGATATAATTAGGAAGTGCTGGCAAACGTGAGTTTATTTTTAGTTGCCTTTCGTCCTGACTATTCTGAAAATGCGTGATTATTTTCTGCTCTGATGTTCTAACTTGAAACATCTGTTGCCAAGTGCTTTTTATTGATTTACTCGTAAACTGGACTAGGCATTAATAGTTTTTATTGCTTTAGTAGCATGCTTATTCTAATTACAAACTAAGGCTTTTTTATGTGTTGCTGGGATGCTCATTTCTTGGTCGTTGCCTGTTGATGTTAAATTCATAAGATGTCTTTCATCTTTCTATTTCACTTATTATTTCACCATTTAAGTTTCCTTTCTGATTGTGGACGTGTTAAATATCTGCTTTGAGGTTTATCTTTTATTTTTATTATACTTTCTACTTACGTACTGGTGAGATGAATAAGTAGTGTGGTAAGTATGGTATATGTAAACAGTCTTGCCTCCCCACTGATCTTGGTGGAATAATCATTCCTTCTAATGCATCTGTTTATTACAAGATTGTTAGTGTTCCTTGAAATGGATATAATCAATTGTCATTGTCCATTTGTACCGCTTCTTCAGATTTAGTTTTAAGCCTTGTTTTTACTAGTGATATTTGAAAATATTTTTCACAAGTTGATGTGAATCTCTTATTGCTACCTGCAGCCTCAATTTCTGTGGGTGCTATAATCTTCAAATTTCCATTCTTTTCATATAATTAAATCATTGTTCCCAGTTTATTGAAGGATGAATAATATTAGTACATGTAAAACATCTGAGGACTGGAGGTTATTATTGTACCATGGAAATGAAATTTGCAATATCATGTTATTATTGTTATTCCAGTAAAATAAAATGCGTTCTGAGTACAGCAGGGCATTTTAATTGGCAAAACTGACATTTGACCTTCTGTTTGCATGTAGAGATCCGAAATTGAGGCCGACATTTGCTGAGATCATGGCTGCTTTGAAGCCATTGCAGAAGCCTATGACTTCACAAGTGCCTAGACCAATTCCACCAGTAAGTGGTGGCCATGAGAGGGTTCTGCTACCAAGAGTTACTGAGGACCCTACAGGCTAAAAGAACAAGTTTATGTATAAAAGAACTATATCTCGGCTCATTGGCTTGCCAAAACATGGTGGCAAGTCCTGGACTGTGGGGACAAGTATAAGAAAAAGTTGATTGAAGATGATAACCCAACATATATTCCTCTTGAGATGATTGTGATTCTTTGTTACACATTTCACTTTTCATTTTTGTATTCTTATTGGTGGAGGGTCCTCAATCTTGTGTATTTGTTTTGTAAAAAGTTCCAATTGAAATTGTTGTAATCAATGTTTTGCTTTTGTTTTGTTTTTTTTTTTTTGGTTTTTTGTCCTCTGTTGCTCTCCAGGCAGTCAGAACTGAATATGTTCTTACCAAGTTGTCGAATTAGGTGTTCAGCCATACCGCATCTGAGATTGGCCTGAGAAACAAAGATACTGAACAGTTCATACCTTATTAGGCAGCTTGCAGGGTCATTATATCCTTCCGTCTCTCACCTTTATTATAACAAAACAGTGGAAAAGTTCCGTAATTCCATACATCCTAATAGCTAGACGAAAACCATTTTAGCTTTTTTCCTAGTTTTGTTCATATAGACGTAACATTGGACAGTATGATACGTTGCTAGACAAGCATTGCTCATTTACTGGAAGTTTTACTAGACAATTAGCTCATTTACTGGAAATTTTAATGGACAATTCGCTTGAAAACTGTGGATCTGTTTGACAAACTAACTTGATGTCTTATTTGACAGCTCAATACTTTTAAAAATAATAGAAATTCAGAGTTTTAACTATTTAATAAAAATATAGC
>JANKKB010029274.1:0-21329 GCA_026225775.1 Bursera palmeri | reverse complement strand
CATGCATGTATTTCAAAAACCATCAATAATTAAGGTGGTGCACAGTAAAGATGAAAGAGAAGAGATTGTTATAATTAGCATTATTAAAAACGTGTGAACATTAATTCTAATTATGTTTGTTGAATTGAAAAGATGTTTTGAAAGGCTAAAGTCTTATGTATATCATGTCATTTGAATGTAAGATCAATAAATATTATTATATTCATTTTCTGGATAAAATTTGATATTGCATTTTATGGGTCTCCAAATCTCAATACCTCCACCTCCACCAATGATCGTTTTGTGAATTCTATTGACTAAATTGTCCAAATTTGAATGAGGGGAAGCTAATTAAAGGCAAAAGATCCTGAAATTAAAATCTAATAAATAAAAAAACAAAATGGTGACTCATCGATGTATGCCCAATTGAAATGAAAATCTTGAATGGAAGGGGGTGGGTAAGAAGAGTATCTGAAAGTTAAAAAGGCACGCGCGGGAGAGGAGAGTAAGGGAATAATGAGGAAGAAGAAGTTGGGCAAAGTGAATGAGAGGTGTCATGTGACTTTAGAGGCTCATAAAATTACAAAAACTAAACAACAAAAAGTCTTTATGCCTTCCTTCACTTCTCGCTTCTCTCTTCTCCATTACACAAACAACACTACTTACTACTACTACTACTGCTACTACTACTACTTAGTAAGTGTGATTATTGGAGAGAGACAGAGAGAGGAACCCCAAGTACCCAACCCAACTCAACCCACCTCAATTTTAGCTTTCTAGCAAGCCATACAGAAAGTGTGTTAATGCTTCTTTGTGTTGGGCTTGGAGAGATCAAGCAAGAGAGAGAAAAGGAAAAGATAAAGAATTAAAGCTTAGAGGAGAAGAAGAAGAAGAAGAAGAAGAAGATAGAGCTTGAGAATTAGGGAAATATTATATATATTCTTATATATATTTATATAGAAATAGATATAAGAAAAGAGGTCGTTATTTGCAGTATATATAAATATATTTTTCTAATCTCACTTTTGTCAATCACTCATCACAACACACTCAATTTCATTTCCTTCTCTTTATCTTAATCTCAAAGTCTCTACTGCTACTACTTCTGGCCTCAGTCTCCACAGCTAAGAGAACTCAGTCATCTCTCCCTCTCAACCCCAACCTTTTTTTTTTTTTGGCTCAGAAAAGCCAAAGTGACAGAAGTAGTAGTAGCAGCAGCAGCCTACCCAACAGAAATCAGCAGCAGATTTCAGAAACTGCGATAACAGCAGCAGCAGCAACAGCCCAACAACAAACAAATTATATCCTTCTATCTATCTATCGATCCCTTTCTCTCTTTCTAAACAAATCCTCTCTTTTCAGTTTTCTGCCTCAGTTTTAGACCCCACTTACATATATAACCTACATACACAACACAACACACTCAGATACATCCTTAGATTAGATTTGGTTATTATCATCTCTCTCTCAGTTTCTGTTCATCAACATAAAAGTCTCTTCTTTTTCTATGTATATATAAATATAATCCTTCATTTTTCAGTTTAAAATCTACAGATTCAGTTGTGGCTACTACAAGGAGGCAATTACCCTCTGATTCTGGAGCCTTTGCAGACTGGGCTTCTTCCTCTTCTTCAACCATACGTGCTGCTCCCGACGACCTTTCTCTCGGCTTCAATGCCGTTCCTACCGCACCCGTCGGTGCGCCCACTCCCACCGCTCCTGGCTCCTGGTCCGCCTCCAGTCGACCCATCAACTATGGCCTGCCTCACGAGATGGGCATGGTGGGACTCCGTGACGTCTTTGTTGTAGCTCCAGCTTCTTCGTTTAGTCATCACCATCACCATCAGCACCATGACTCCCTCAATATTGCCACCGATCCAATCAACGGCCCAAATGCAACGGCTCTTGGTGTCGGTGTCGGTGTCGGTGTTATTCCTCTACTCACTACGGCTCCATGTTTGGCTCCTCCGCAAAACATGGAAGATCAAGATTTGTTGAATAATGGTCGTAATAAAGTTAGTCAAATTCAGTTTTGGCAGCAAAATCAGAACTCTCATCATCAGTTTCTCAAGAAGCCAACAAGTTCACTTCTTGATCACAACACCAGTTCTCCTTCCATTAATTTGATACCAAGCGGCAGTCCTGGTGGCGGCGCTAATAATAATATCGGTGGTGGCTCGGCTTCCAGCTCCGGAACCACGTGCCAAGATTGTGGAAACCAAGCCAAGAAAGATTGTAGCCATAAAAGGTGTAGGACATGCTGCAAGAGTCGGGGTTTTGATTGCGTTACGCACGTGAAGAGCACGTGGGTGCCTGCTGCTAGGCGGAGGGAGCGTCAGCTTATGGCTGCTGCAGGCACCGTGGGTGGTGCTGGCTCTTCTGGGTCGACTTCTGGTGTCAAGAAACCTAGGCTCATCAACTCTCAGACTACGACAACTTCTCATACTTCCACTTCTAACACGACTCCACCAAGAAGCTTTGACACGAGTTCTAGTCATCAAGGTTAGTTTGCTTCAAGCTCTTCGAAACGCTAATAGTCGTTCTCAGGCTTCTTCTTCTTCTATATCTTTACGTTTGGTTTGTTAGAGTTGTAAGAAGTGTCTAGGGTTGTTGTTGATGGTGAGAATTGAGTAGGGTTTAATTGTTGAATTTTTGTCCACAGACGCTGGTTTCAAAGAGTCATTACCAGGACAAGTACGTGCACCGGCAGTTTTCAGGTGTGTTAGAGTGACTGCGGTGGAGGAAGGCGACGATGAGTATGCGTATCAGGCTACAGTAAAGATTGGTGGTCATGTTTTTAAAGGGTTTCTATATGATCAAGGAGTTGATCAAACGAGAGAGGGATTTCCTAATATATCTGAATTGCATTTAGGTGGTGGCGGCGGTGGTGGTGGAGGGGGAAGAAATGGGGCCTGCTCATCAGCACCGATTCTTGATCCATCTGATGTTTACGCAGCCTCAGGTGGTGGTTTTCTTGGAGGTTCAAGCTATGGTAATCCAATGAATTGAAGACAAGTAGATGGATTTGGCTGAAAAGGATAACATTATTGTAGTTTATTTAATCCTTTTCTGCCTACTAATTATTGATAGGGTTCCGTTTTGGTAAGTTGTTCTTGTAGACTTCAATCTCTAGCTGCTAGCTCTTGTTAACTTATGTCTCTCCTTTTTATTTTTCAACTACTTGGTTTTGATTTTCTTTTCCTTCATGTCTTATGTCTAGCTAGTTGCCTTTGGCATTGCACCGTGAGGATGAGCATTAGCCAAAGAAGCTACATTTTCCAACTTTTAGAATATGTTTTGTACCAAAATTACAAAATATATATACATAATAAAAAGGTGAAAAAATCCTGTGCTAGTAGATATACCCATTAGTTCTTGAAATTTTGTGATGGTAAATTCTGTTTTACTTTTCTTGAAGTTGTTGTTGCCTTTCTTTTTCTTCATCAGAGTTTTGTTTGGCAAAGGTGAAATCTACAGTCTAAAGCGTTATACTCATCATCAGGAGGCAATGTGGTATCGACCTTTCCTTTATATGTATTGCAATTTTGTCTCGCTTGTATTCACTGTTTCACTTAAGTTGGTCTAAAGGCGGCTTATTTCTTTCATTTATAACATCCCCTAACAGTAAAATCAAATTTTCTTTTTCATTATTTTTCTTTTGAGCTCTGTCTCCCCGCAAATTCCAATCATATAATTTCATGGTTGAGACCTGACATAATATTTTACCAGTTTTCCGTCCTGTTTGTTTAGTTTGGTTTCTATGAACTAGAAGTAAATGTGGTGTTCATTATTGTTTTGCAACTTTAGACTTTAGCATGAGAAGTAGTTGTTGTGTCACTATCATTTATTGCCAAACAAGGAATGGCATTTCATGGATATCTTTTTAGACCCACTTAATTGCTTATTACATTACTGCAATGTGGACAACCTTGCAAGTGCATGCATTCATGGACACATGTTCTATTGTTTTTCAGTCATCCTAGAATGGGAAACGTTTCCTGCCTAAGTCTCAATATTACACTGCTTCCAACCTTAATCTCATTTACATTTTGAATCTCGCAGATCTGCATATAGAGCTTCTTAGGTGAAATTCTGCACTCATTGCCCCACATTTTCTGATCAATGTTAAACTGATTCTATACTTGCACCATATTTGTAATGATTTGAACTTGCTGGTACAACTCCTTTGGCATCCTATAAAAAGAATGATGCAATGTATCGGGGATATCTTTAAGTTATTATATTAGTATTCAAATTTTGGTCACTATTGTTAATCTGGCTGTTTATGTCATTTGTTTTGTGCCTTCTGGGAATTGCGATAATGGCTGTTGTGAATGTGGCTTTGGCTTCTAACCATACTTTATTCCTTGGGATGCTGCAGACATATGTGTCTTATCCTTACGGCCATTATGTAGTGTACAAAGGTTGACTAATGTGGATTAAACAATGTTTTGTTTGTGTTTAATGCTTGCTTGGCCTTTCTACCTTTCGGCCCACTGACATGCTGTCCCCCTAAAGATGGACTTATTGTTTCATGTGTATTGCATTAATATCATTCATTGCTCCAAACTGCTTACTTAATTTTCTTAGATTTGACGCTTTTCTTAATTTTTTAATGTGATTGTTGCATTGTATATGCCTTGCTTTAATGATTAAGCGCCTCACATCTATCAGTGCTTCCATTGCTGCATCCATTACTTGTTTACTTTTCAATTTCATTGGACAAATATTTGTGACCTGTGTTTATGTTAGCTAAATTGTTATAGTGTCAACTAAAGAATATCATTGCCCTTTTTCCCTCACAAAATTTCTTAGAAACTTTATTTTCTTAGAAAGAAAAGAAAATTTCTTCATGTTAGTTGGTTTTAGATTCACCACAATACCCTTATATCTCATGGTGAGAAAGATGGAGCAAGCTGAGAATGATAAATTTAGTTTGTCATTGAGAAGTTATTTCTTTTTCTCTAGGTTATTGTGATCTCCTTTTGATTTATACCCACATGTAATATAGTTGTATCTTCTCCTTGGTCACTTAATTCATGCAATTTTTGGTAATTCAGACTCAAAGAAAAAAATCTTGCTTGAATGATTGAAAGAAGCAACAGATAGTACTATTATATTTTTCTTCCAAAAGCGTTAAGCATTATGAAACCATTAGTAATAAAATGGGAACTTCTCATCAAGCTTTATCTTAGAATTATTTGGCCATGTATGTATGTCGATCATCAGATCATATCTGATAGATGTTGAGGAGAGTTTCCCCTTATCTCCATATTCAATTTCAGATAATTTAGTAGGGATTTTGTTTAATGTTCTTTTTTGATTGTTAAACTGCTTAAGTTAAAAGATGAAATAAACTACATTTAAACACTCATATGGATTGAGAAGATGGACTTGCAACAAGTGACTGGCTTGTTGCTGAATACAAGAGTTTCATGATTTAGATAAGTTGTTAGTATCCACTGCAACTGTGAAAATGAGAAGGTTCTGTGTACTATTTTTCATGAATAATATTCCAAGGAGATACTAGATAATGATAAGTTCTGCAAATCTTTAGAAGCATGTTTACATATTTATTTCAAGTGTTTGTTTTCAATGATATATATTCCTCTCTTGTATTTGTATATTATAGAATAACTTTCTCTGGTATATTAGGCGATTCTTGACTAGAACCGAGTTTAATCTATTTCCTGAATTGTCTATGTTTCAAGTTTGTTTATAACGCTTAATTGTGTGTCCTTGTTTATTTGAGCCAGCAAGCAGTTCATATATAAATTGCTTGTTAAAGGTATGCGTTTATTATATATATAGATATGCTGATGAGTGATATTGCATTGTTGTTGGTCAGGTATTAATGCAATTAGCTTATTCTGAATTTCTGCTATGTTCATTTATATATATATATATATATATATATATATATTAATGCAAGATGGTATTAATGCTATGTTCATATATATATATATATATATGCTGATGAGTGATATTGCATTTTTGTTGGTCAGGTATTGATGCAATTAGCTTATTCTGAATTTCTGCTATGTTCATTTATTTGTGAAGGCTGCATAGTTCATTTCCCATCTTGTTCTCTTCTTAAAAAGTTTCCTGGAAAATATCTTTATATTTTGTTCTTCTGTTCATTTGTGGCTTGTTTTTCATTCGTTACACAGGAATGTTTAGATCATTGCCTAGAAGTATAAGTTGATAATGGTTCCTTCTATTTTTTTATGCATGGAATATTATGTGCCTGGTCACATTAATCTTTGCACTGACTAGGAAAATCCAATACTCTATTTTATGCAAGACAATATCATATTAGTCTCTGGATGACAATAAATGTGTGCTTGCTTTCCCATCCATGGTATGCTTTTCTGTTGTAACTTTTTCTCTTGTCACTTGTTCATAATGGCTGTATAATTTGTTTCATTTTTGGTTCTCTTATTATTTCTAATCTTACACTGATCAGCATGATTTTTGTCATCTATTCTGTAACTTTCCAGACAAAATCTCTATTTGTATTTCTTATGCCTATACATGTGTTCCTTCTTTGAATAGGAAATGTATAGATTTTGTTTATAACTTGATAAATTGTAGATGTAGCAGCAAAAGAACTTGATATCAAGTGTTTCTACCTTCACGACTTCTCAAATATATGCATGTGGGAACTTGATAATAAGTGTTTCTACCTTCACTACTTCTCCAATATATGCATGTGGGAGATATATGTATGTTATGTTCTTGGATCTTGGTTATATAATTTTCTAACTTGACCTGGAGAACCAAATTCCAATAGATGCTTAGATACAGAAGTGATTCATTATTTGTTAATATTCTAAAGGAAGTTAATACGGGAGAAGTCCATATAAAAGCTCTAATTATAGCAATCTAGATGTGTTCTTCATTCAACTATGGAACATGGTTGTGCAACATTTTCTCTACTCATTGTTCAATATATAGAAAGTGTATATATATATGGAGGTGTCATGCATGTATGCTTGATATGTACGGAATGATATACTTGAACATGCATAAGGCAATTAGGGTTTTAAATCTTTGGTTTCATATCTTTAACTTTTCTTTCATTTCTGTTTTAATGTTTAAATTTGTTCTTTTTATACTGGGTATTGGGAAAGCTGCACGCATACTAGAGTTGTAAATTTATTTAGTGTCTGCATGTGAATAATTTTGTGTGGTTTGGTTGGCAATGCCTCAATCCCAAGAAACCTTTTAGAGTATTGGTAGACCGTTAAGTTTAATTAACCAAGTAACATTACCTCAAGATTGTGAGAAGTAGACACGCATTATTGTCAATCAATAATTGATCCAATGTAACTTCTTTTTCCTTATATATAAACTAAATCAAGCAGAAAGTAAAAGAAAAATATGAAAGAAAGAGCATTAAATTACTTAGATAACTCATAAAATATTCTTAAATAACAGCAAAATAAAAAATGAAGAAAAAGTCTTTGATAAGTATTAGTTTTGTCCACATATTTCACCACATCATGCTTCTTGATAAATGCCAAATTATACATGGAAACCTCTCTCTCTTAGCTGGCTGTGGGCATTGCTTGAGAATGTAAACTTTAGATGTACTTGCAATCTTCTGAACAAGAAACAAGAAGGTGCCAGTTATACATATAAGTTATCTTTATCAGTAGGTTTTGGCCTTTATTGGTTTTGATGACAGTGGCAGGGAACACACTTAACCAGAAGTTCAATTCCTTTATTCCCAATGCGACAGTTTCCGCATTTAGCTCATTTACATGCATTTGGCTATGCCAAATCTTTCTACATAATTACAACAAAGGTCAAACCCTACTATTTAAAGAAATTTTAACTTAAACTCAATTCTTATTATTGTTATTTAAAAAAAAAAAAGTCAGCTTTTTAGGGTTTGTTTTAGAAATAACTTTTTCTTTTTTAAATAATCCAAATATTGAGTTATCAAGTTGAATTAGTAGATAATTCAACAATTAGATAGTTGTTAAACGATATTAGACAAACATTTAACAAGACTTGAAATTGTTGAATAACTAATGGAAACTGTGAAAAATAGCCGGAATTTAGAGGTGTTAAGAAAAAATAACGTAAATCAATAATCTTTGGATCTATCTAGGCAACATCGTTAATCTATTAATGGATTCGTTGACCTGTTAAGGTGAACTAATAATCCGTTAATAGATCATTTGACTCGTTGTCTACTTGATCCAAAGATTATTTGTTTATGTTATCTTCCCTTAGCACCCCCAAAATCTGCTATTTTTCAAGCTTCCCCAATAACTAAATACTAGTTTGTTCAACTATTTGGTTTTATCTCTACATTTGAAGAATGAGGGACATACATAGAACTTAATGAGAAAATCTAAATTTTTTCTAAGAAAGAGCCTTCAAACCTTGGCTTTTTTTTTTTTTTTTTTTTTAAAAAAAGATGTATCTTAANTTTTTTTTTAATTTAAAAAAAAGATGTATCTTAAAAGGATTTGTTAAGATAATCAAATTAATATAGTACTGAATGAAATTCGAGGGAGGGAATTTGGTATACTGCTAGTGCTAGTGCTAGTGCGTGTGGTGGGGATTTGGTTGAACCACGTTTGTGGAAAAGTGCTTGGCTTTACTTTTTATATGTAAATTATTCCTAATTAATATTGTATTGAATTCTATAACAACAAAAAGAGCCATCATTATAATCATCCATTACTCTCTGTACAATAATATACATGCAAAGGACACTTAAATACATCAAAAAGATTCTGATTTTATTCCTGATTGTTGTATTATTTGTTAGGAATCATGGATTTGGCTATTAGCAAGGGGAGTGTGCCAAATTGAGCTCACTTTTTGTGTCCACAGATTAATAAGATTAGTGTTGCTACTTATTTGTAATAAAAATAAAATTGTTCTATTTTCTCTGTTTGTGTTGTGATCTCTTATATATAAAAATGAATGGCTATCAAGGAGTATGTAAAATTAAGTAAAAAAAATTAAGTCCTAATAACCTGATCCTATATATATAATAATTAATTATAGAAAAGAAAAGAGAGAATATTGTTTAATTAATTGGTCCAAAAAGCATCAAAGACTCTTTTTATATTTTATTGAAGAGTGAAATGTTTCTTTTATTCTCCACAAATAGGTTTGGAATCACATACCCATTAATTGCCAGCTTAAAGACATACACTGAGACTTGGGATTCCCCACCGATGAGTTATTCACTATTTAATTCACAGTCGGACTTCTTAAATCTTCTCTCAGATTTACCATTACAAATGATGTATCTTCTCATACAATCATCAAATTTTCTTCACCATCCACATGAGATTATAATAAGAATAATCTCCCAAGAATTACTCTCGATCATCTCATCCCTATTTCACGTATCTGCAATACAATACAGGAAATTTCGCAAGGAAAAGCATTCTCCTATAATTTTCGTTGTAAAAGTAGATAATTTTAAGCCCACTTATCACTTGTTGTAAGAGCATCATGCCACATCTCAAACCGTACAATTGTTCGTTTTATTATAGGCTGCTGTGGGCGGTGAGAGGGGCTCTAAGGTCACCTATAGAGACCCTTCCGAATCCTTGTTAAGGCAAGCACCTATCACAAGCAAGCAATAATACTTCTCTTTGGTTGCTACCAATCTCTTTTTAACTCTCTCTTATTTTGTTTTAGTTGCTTGGCCAATCCATTTCTCACCCACTCAACCCTTTCACTTTTCTTACCAAATTGCTTTGCTGCCACCCGTAACGTTAACATGTCACTCTAAAACAACTGGATGCAGAGCATAGCTTGATTGGAAGTCAAACAAGACTTTAAAAAATTGGGTGTGGTAGTGGCGCGTTGAAGAAGATAAAGTGAAGTTGCATTTCATATATTCCAAAGAGAAAGCTTGTACGGAAGGAATCTCAGCAAAAGAAAAATAAAGACAAAACTGTTGCTGGTTGAAACCGTTCCAATGAAAGAGAACTTGGGACTTCGTTATTTGTTTGAGAAGCACCTAATGGAATTCTTAATGTAAACTTTACGATTACTTTATGTATAAACAAATTAATGAACACAAAAGTCCCAGCAAAAGCACGAGTTTAAAACTAAAAGAAAGCAAAAATCATTATTTCAAGATAAGGTTGATGCTTGCACGATTCCACTTATCAGTCACTAAATACAAAACAAAAAAAGATAAAGAAATAAAGGAGGAAACCAAAAAAAGCCGTTGATGACGAAAAAAAGGAGACAATTGATGGATTTGGAAAAGGGGGAGGTCGATCTTTACCTTTATTCCTCCATTAGTGTCACTTGGTTTGTGACATAATAATAATTTCAAACCCGTTGTGCCGAAGAGGACAAAACAAAATTTTAGAAAGGATTATATAGTCAAGGACTAAGAAAGAAGCAAAGACTCTTTTGCTTTCTTGTCACTTCTACAATAGTTACCATCTGGGAGACTTTTGATGTAGAGAAATTAAATTGGTTTGTTCCAAAGCATCATAATAACAAGGCAGAAACAAGAAATGCCCGCTAAAGCTTTCACATAATTTTCACATTATGGGCCAACAGAAGAGGAAAAAAAAAAAGCGTTCACCGATTACATATGGTCAGGAAACCCTGACACCACTGAGTTCAAGTTGTGCTGCTGCTCCATTAATTGCATCAATGATATCCATCTTTCCCCTGCTCACAGCTTCATCAATTGGAGTCCGCTCATGGCTGAACATCACCCAATGAGGAAAATAATTACATACAAGAACAACACATGAAAAGACAAAAAAGCAAAAAGGTTACCAAGCTCTAGGTCTGAGCATAGGAGTATCACCTGTTTAAAATGCTAACATTTGCTCCCGCCAGAATCAATTTCTTAACCACCTGCAACATCCATCATATACTGAAGAACTTGATAAATGATTAACAACTTTTTTGCATATGGACCATGGTGGTTACCTCAATATGACCATTGAGGCAAGCCCAATGAAGAGGCGTATTCTTCTCCTCATTAGAAGCATCAACATCCTGACAGAGAGAAGATCCAAAAACTTAAAAAGGTCTCCCATAATAACAATTCAACCATTGTAACTTACCAGATAAACAAAAACCATAAAAGATCAACAGATATATAGACAAGAGGTACATTTTATAATTCAATCTTTTGCAGAAGGCAAAGTAAAATTCGAACATTTTAAGATTCAAGACAAAACTACATACAAAACCTGTGTAGAATCCCCACATAAGAGCCATTTAAGGGAGGAATCCAATCGTAAAGGATAGAACATGAGAAGCAAATAAAATCTTATAGTATATATCATTCATTAGCTTTGTCAAGTGATGGAGACCATATAAGTTTCAATAATTAGTGGAATGCAACCTCAAAGCTAGATGCTAACTCATTCGGACACTTCACATTTCAATACATATTTTATATTAAAAGGAATTAATCACCCAGCCAAGAATAATGCGAGTCATTCAAATTAATATAAAACAATAAATATGACTACAGAACAAAAAATGTAACCTGCCTGGTTCCTAAAGTGTGAGAAATAAAAGAAAGAACAAACATAAAGTAATGAGAAATAAAATGTGGTCCAAAACAAAATACTTATCCCTCAACCAACCTATACTAAATTTGAAGTGTTTTAATATGAATAAAGCTTATCCCCTAAGTGCCCAATGGCTAGTTGGTCTCCTGACTTCAAGAAAGATCTATTCCATATATTTAGCATGATATGCTAGACTGGACTTGGCACTCTTAGCAAACAAACTAACAAGATTTAGCTTAATGCCAATTTAACAATATTGAAATAGGACCATCATTTTTCTTCACATTCTGAAATGAAAAATTTGCAATTATTTTATTTAACTGAATCAATTTATATTGTTGGTTTAATTGGTTACATAGATGTTAGGTACCTTGCCGATCTCCACAAAGATTGCTTACAATCAAAGATAGTTTTAACATATAATAACACAACAATTTCATGGTGATCCATGTAGCAAGCTTTGTTGCAATACCAATCACTTAGAAAATTTTATTATGTTTTGCTTAATGAAGACGAGCGAAAATATTTACTTTTTAGGTCTACGATCAATCACATCTGCAGATGCAAACTACACCTAATTTCAAATACTTTAAGAACAATACATGAAGTTAATATTACTTATATTGCTTGCTTATCTCAAAGAATGATATATCCAAATCTCTTGTATTCTTATAAAAATTTTTGGAAACTTTTCAACCAAACATGGTTTTAAGATCTCTTCTATTTGTTGTTTTCATAAGCAACCAATCATATCTTAATTCTAAGCCAAACAAATCCGAAGATCTTTTTCATTTAGCTTTGCTTTTATGTTTAGGAGTAGTAACAGAGGACAACCTAGGTCCCTTTAAGAACTTTAATTTTCTTTTCCTATTTTTATTAGGATTTATTTCTATTTTTGATAGAGTTTTCTTAGGATTTGATCATTTTTTTTTCCCAATTAGAGTTGTTTTCCTTCCTTGCTTAGGATTGGGGTTTTGGCCCCTAAAGATAGATTACTTTTAGACTAGATTATGAGTTAATAACGAGAAAAAAGATTTTTTCTCCTAATTTCTGTCTAGTTTCCTTCCCTTTTCCTCTTATTTAATTTCCTCCCCTTTCTTTTGTTTATTTTTCCTGTCAAATAGTCTACTATAAATAGGTATGTAATATCATAAGTGTTCAACAAGTTGTCAATAATATTTCTTAATAAACTTGCCCCAGGAATACTTTGCCGTGGATTCGACAAATTTTACTTGCTGATAAGAGTTATCTCTTCCAATGGATTTAAGAATGTAATGGTTTCTAGTGACCTCATTCACCACCTGATGTCGGACAACATAGATATGAACTAAGATAGATTAAAATAAAGAGAGAAATAGGGAGGAAGAAAGGAGAGAAGTTATAAAAGAACAAAAAGGGCAGAAAAAATAAAGAAAGCGGGAGGGGAACTAGTAATATTAGGAGAAGAGAATTTTTATTAATTCATGATCAAGTCTACAAATAAAATAAACTAGAACCCTTTAGATAGTGGCCAAAGAGAACCTAAACGATAAATCTTTAAAGAAAGTGTAAAACAAAGATAAATCTTATCAAATAATAAAGATAACTCTTACAAGAACTAGAAATGATATCCTAATAAAAGTATATCCTAAATTATTAAAAGACAAGGCTTCTTGGTTCTCCATCACTACCTCAAGTGGCAAGTAAGAGTATTTGAGAATCAAACAAGTGGAAAATTAGATCTAACTTCCACTATCTTGATTTATCATTTCTTCAAATTCCTTTTCACCCAACTTATAGTAAAACTAAAAAGAACTAACCTTTGCAATGATATTCCTTTTCTATGACTACATATGGTAATAAAGGATTACCTATATTTTCTTTTTGAACTACACATGGGCATACAAGTTGTTAATATATCCTTCTTCAAGGTTTGTCTTATGTCACATCCAAAGTATGTTCAAATGGTAGAGAGGTTGTTGATGGTGAAAGAGTGGCACAAGAAGGGTTTATAAATCTTAGAGTGAAGGTTTTTTAATTTATTTGTTGGGGTTGGGGCTTTAAGGTAATTGGAAGTTCAACAAGTCCAAAAGAAAATGGTGGAGGTGGTATAGTCAATGAACGACTGCTAATGCAACAAAGCATCTGCCAGAGTATGAACTTTGTTAGTGACTTTTTTTCAATGATTTAAATACATGTTTCATAGCAATAAGTAAACATTTGGACGCAAGTGAAAAGGGATTGGCTTTGATATCATAGGACAGATAGAATAGAAAATAAAAGAGATAATAAAATATATTTAAATAAGTGGAAAAACAAAAGATAAAATGAGAATTAGAAAGGGTGGAAAACCAAAGGAATTAGGAGAAGAACAAACAGAACTAGGGGAGAAAGCCAACTTGCATTATTTTAGTAATCTATCTAGTCTTATACAAAAATGAAACTAATGCCACATCTAGATAGATCCTCATTCTAAACCAAATAAATAAAACTCTACCTATAACAAATTCTACTCCCACCTAGATAAGAAAACTAATTTAATCTTAACTAAAACAAGGAAAGAAATACTTAAATTACCAAAAAAAAAAAAAAACAACTTGCATTCTAGATTCTCCATCATATAGAATCTAACTGATCAAAACAACGTGGATCTCTTCAATCATGATCACAACCTTAGTATGTATTAATTAAGTGAGATATGCACCAATGGAGAATGCATCACTCATTCTCACAAAGTTTACAACTGAATACTATTTAAGAAACTCCAAGGAGAACCTAGGCAAGACCTTTCAAGTTCCAGCTGATGTTTGGGAAGACAAATGATTTGCTAGAACGGCTGCATGACGCAAGAAAATATTGGCCCTCCCATTCTCATGCAATATATCTAAAGGCTAAATCAGTTGAGTACAAGGTAATTTGGAATTCTCTTTAACTCTTTCAGATCAAAGCTATCTAGACAATCAACCAAAACAAGACATTTCTCATCTATTCTAATAGTCTAACAAAGTGAGGTTTCTATTCTAGGTGAGTGTTTTACATGCAAGAACAATGAATCAGTGGATCATGTTTTAATTCAATCAGCTACAAGGAAAGATAGATGACATGCAGCACAGTCAACTAAACTTGACATTGACGATGTTTTATTAATTTATAAATTTTTGATATGCAAAAATCTCAACCGTTTGTTCACCAAGTTCTAAACTGGGGGCCATTTCCATAGCCTAAGAGCTTGATTGCCAGAAAACTTGTACATGTATCCAAACAGATAGGGCATTTGAACCATCGACCTCATAGACAAGGCCAAGTGCTTTTTGGCAGTAAGAACACAACTTGGGGTTAATGTGCATGGTTTGGGCTGAATGGAATTAGGCTTGTGGAACATTACTTATGATTAGATTGATCACTCTACTTGACAAGAATTTTCTTATCCCTCGAAGGGTCATATTACTTTTTTTTTTCTTTTCCAATTTTCCTAGAGTTCTAGATACTTTATTTTGTATTCACTAGTAGTGATCAAAGTAATTAACTATTTGTATTCAATAGTAGTGATCCATTTCAAGTAATAAATTATTTGTATTCAATAGTAGTGATCCATTTCAAGTAATAAACTATTTGTATTCAATAGTAGTGATCCATTTCAAGTAATAAACTTTCTTAATTTCAAAAATGAAATATAATAAAAAGGGTGAAAAAGAGAAAGACAAAGTAAACATTTTCACCACTGTTAGGGACGTGGGTAAGAAAGTGTATAAGATCTCCACTGTTAATTGGACGTTTTACATGAAATTTATAACTTTTTAATCACAAAGAAAAAGAAATTGAAAATTAAATATAAAAATAAATATGTTTCCAAAGATTAGTGTAGAATCAACAAAGATACCATACAAACTGAACAGGAATATTAAAAATGACATAAAAAATACTTGTAAGATTGCTTCCTTACCACTCCTCTGCCGATGAGGTACTCTACAATGCTAAGATGTCCATTAGCAGCAGCCATATGAAGCGCTACACATGAACATCAGCAAAAAATTAAATCAAATTTTGATGGAACCATGCATTACATTAACATAACAGAAGTTATATTTCGAAAAATGTAAACTTCAATGAATTTTTCTTTTTACCTCTTAAGATAACAATATGTTAGAATCATTTAAAAGAATTCAGAGCTGAAATTTTTTAACATAAGTGTAAGTGTGTTATCAGTACTTGATTATATAAGACATGGCAATAAGAAATAGTAATGCTTAATGGAGAAAGGATAACCAAAAACTATCAGTGTTGTTATCTGACTAAATCAAACAACTAAAAGGGGCAAATTTGAAGAGAGATTTTTTCTTAAATCAAACAACCAGGGCTAATTGAAGCTTATCAAGCATTACAAGGAAACTTATAAAGGTTGAAAATGACACTTTACAGTACTAATAACCAATCAATAATAAAATTACACTGAGTTAAAAGGCTAAATGGTTTCTTAATCAATAAATAATGAGTCAAAAAATAGTCCGAAAATGATTTGCTTAAGTAGAAATTAAGCAAGAAAGAGAGTCGATAATGTGCAACTTATTCATCTAGGAATACTTTACCCTTGGATTTTGATGATAAAATCCTACATAAACTAGTTAAGTCATCTAGGAATACTTTACCCTTGGATTTTGATGATAAAATCCTACATAAACTAGTTAAGTCCATTGTCAGATTGAGAAAAGTGTGATGGTTAGGGTTGAAAAGCACTAGTAGTTACAGTTGTATGTAAGAAGCACACAAGGGTGGTGACTGACCTGTTCGGCCTTGTGAATCCTTAGAATCAAGAGAGACACCAGAAGATGCCAGGCATATTACATCCTCAATATCATCATATCTAGCAGCCTTTCAAAGTCAAATTAAACTATGTAATTCAATGATGGAAACAATTGATGAAAGCGGAATCTATCTAGCAAAGTTAGTAAACCTCAAGTAGCGCCTCCACATTCTCAGACGATGCAGCATCCTCCTGCCCCATTGGCTAGCTGACAATTACTCAACATTCTTAGCCCAAATGCCAAATAAATTATCAAAAACAACCGCAAAATGTCAAACACAATCCAATCCATCTGAAACTAATATCAATCAAACCCACCCAAGTAGTACAAATCAAGTATCAATTGAAGCAAACAGATGCATACCAGTTGCCAAGAAAACAAGCCTGCACTATTATAAGCTTTGCTCCGAGGCAGGGCCTTGATAATGAAACCTCATAAAGCAAAAGGTTGGAGTCAGTTATGTGAATGAACAACAAAAACACAATGAACTCATGAGAAATTTCTCTGCTGGCCGGTAATGTTACTCGCCCAGCACTATAGTGTTCCATCGTCTTGTATTCGTAATCATAGTTCTGATATAATTTAAAATTATGAAAATTAATATCATATAAACAAAATTAAAAATAAAAAACCTGTTGAGGGAGGTGAGCGGAAGGCGGCTTAGCAAGACGGAATAAAAGGCCGGATAGGCGTTGTGGACGAGCGTCAGATCGTGACTGAGCTGCTTGCGGATGCTTCAATGGCTTGCTGGATGCCCGCGACGGCTTGCGCTTTCAGCCAAGCGGCGATTGCTGGCTACCTGAGAAATTTTCAGGCAAGGCGTGGGTGGGGCTGCGACGTTGGATATGGGTATAGGGTTTTTCGTTTCTCAGGTTTGATTTTTAATTTTTTTTAATATAAATTGTGAATTATAAAAATTAAATAAAAATCAATGCGACATATTTTTCAGTTTATTCACAAAATAAAAGGGAATTTACTTTGACCTCCGATTAGATTTCAAGAAAACACTTAATCCCACACTTTTATTAAACTAACACTTATCCTCAAAAAAATTATCATTGTTTTTCCGAAACTAACACTTACCCTCCAAATATTTGGGGGATAAATGTTAGTTTTTTAGGAGTATTTAGAGGGTAAATATTAGTTTAATAAAAGTGTGGGGTAAATATTCTCTTCAAATTTAATTGGGGGGTTATTGTAATTTCTCCAAAAAATTAAAACATCATCTTTATTCATTAAGTTAAATAGTAATGCCACGAGACAAAATTGTATCAAATAATTTTGTTTTTAATTAATGAAACATTATATAATTAATAAAATAAATATATAAAAATTAAAATAATAAATATTAATAATAATCTTATATATAAAATTGAGATATAAATTTTAAAACTATATTTAGAATCTTCCTAACCCAATCAAAGTATACTCTTGAATTTTTATTTGTCTATTCTGCTTTGCGCAACAAACACGCATAAATCATTTCGTGAAGCGTTCACTATTAAGCCTACGCTCGTCCATTTCTCTTAAGATTGATCCCGCCCTTAGGCGTTGCGCCAGGATGAAGATCATTCCTTGCCATTATTCGCTTCTTTCCACTAGGTATCCAGACGAAGAAATATCAATCTTTTGGAGAAAAAGTAAAGAGCACGAGGTACCAATACAACTCAAGGTCTTATCCCTAGCACTTTAGTTTTGAAATTAAAAACAACTGTCTTGGAAAGAAAATCGAAGTAAAGAAGATTTTTCTCATCTACAAGGGCGAAAAATCATTAGTTTGATCGCGATGGTGATTAATAACCAAGATTAGCCATCGAGTTTAACCAAAAATTGGCCTAGTTTATACTCTTTGGTATCCCATGACTGATCCAAAGCTCCTCTAATCCACTAAGTATAACCTTTAATTTTACCCCTTCCAGCTACCCATCAATTTAAATCTTGTTAAAAGGATTCATTCTCTACAAAAGTTTAAGGAAAATTTAACTTCTACTTGGGTCAAATCAGTTCGTGACCTAATAAAAAAACTTACATAGAAATTCTATTATCATTCAATGTTCAAAACATAAACCAACAATTACTCCAAATGAAAAGAAACATATAAGCAAATCAATTAAGCACAAAAACACAAACAAATTGACAAAGAAGCTTAAACCAAAAGAATAAAAAATAAGAATGAGTTGAATTTAAGTTAACAAATTCAATAGCAAGTTGTAAGCTTGAAGTGAAAATTGAAATATTAAACATAAATATCAATATTCTCTTTATCTATAAATCAGTTCATACCAATTCGCTAACTTATATTATCAAAATTTAGTGTCCTAAGACAATGTCATGACATTTTGGGATAAATTAAAAAAATTATCTTTTATCCTTTATCACATTTATATCTCATTTAGTTGATTTTTTACCTTATCTCTGAAAGACTTCTTATACCACTTTTCAAGTAGATGAAGAGATGATTATTTCAAGAGAGTTGTTATTTCTTATCAAATCAAGAATGAGGAATCAAACCAAGCCTATTTAAATAAGGATTGATAACTTTAGAGTTGAGCTGAGAGCATCATTCTTGAGTATTGAAGCTTGTTGTGCTAAGTGTTTCCTATAAGTAAAAGCTAAATCGATGTATTATTCAGTTTCTGAGCCTAAAAAGAATCAATCTAGCTATACGAGTTTGACAGCTTCTCATTTCCTTATATTTATTTTTTGTATTTAAGATTTTTCTTGAAGTGTATGTGAATTGCATAGTTTCAAGTTTATTGAGGATCAAATTAGAACTAGTGAGGTCAATTAAAGTATATTTTGGGAGAACTATTTAGAATCATGAGGTGACTACTAGAGAGAGTCTGGGTTGATAAGTCTATTGTTAATTGTAAACCAATTTTATACTTAAAGTTTTAGTTTTGGACTTGGCTAGAACCATGTTAAAATTATTGATGTTCATTATATTCTTGAATACATATATATCTTATATGTTGTATTTAATATAATCATTTCAGGCCCTAAACCCAAAAAGGTCTAGAGGATAATCTTACCAAATAAAATGTTGTTAGAGATATACCTTAATAGTAAGACATGTGCCTGTAATTTATATAAACATTTGTAAATAAAAGTTGTTTTATTTATACAATCATAATTTTTCCTTAAATCTCTTAATAATATCAATGATCAAGGTTCAAGAGTTAGTATAATGATAAAATCTGTAACAACCCGAATTTTCGAAAAAGTGATCTAGGGGTGTAAGTGAAAGATTTCAAAACTTAAAATTGTGAATCTACGTGTTTTTGAGATGTATTAGATGAGATGTATGTATTGACGGTGTGTATGTACATATTTGGACGTTGCGGATGAATTTAAAAATTTTCTGGAATTGTGACTAAAATATAATTTGATAGGGGCAAACAGATCTTTTGTCTTTAGTGCCTGATATTCATGTTTTGAGGGTCATGTGAGTGAGGATTAAATGAGCATGGGTTAGCATTGAAATACCGAGACTTTGGATCAGAATTCGTGAACGTCAAAGATTTAAAAATTTATGATAGACCCCCCAAAATCCTAAGTCTATATAAACTTCATAGTGACCTAAGACATTCAAAAAATCATCACAGACACCCCTGGTCATCGGAAATCGTCGTCACTACCGACGTTAGTGACTGTTTGTATTCTTGATGAGTTAGGCCCCATCGCCCGTGGCGATGGAACTGGCGTGATCAAATCGATCACCCAAAATATATTCCTTATTTATCTCCTAAATGTGTCAGGTAGTATGGTGTAAGTAAGGATCAAACCCACAATGACTGGTTTATGATTCATTTGAAATAGAACTTAAGCTTCAATCTCTAAAATCTAATTTTTCTAAGATGCAAAGGGGAATTAAAATTAACAAAATTAACTAAACAAAGAACGCAATTAAATTAACTGAAGAAACCACTAAAGATAACAGTGATTGAAAGAATACTTTAATTCACTGGACTCATCAACTTAATTCATTTAAATATCCCAATTCAATTTATGTGAAGAAGGAATTAAATCCTTCATTAAGAACTCCAGCCTGATGCATTCTATATCTATTGTCATGCATCAACCTGTCCTTCTTAGTTAATTAATAGTACGCTTATTAATTAACCATATCTAGTGAACAATTTAGAAGAACGCTTACTAAATTTAATCCAATAGACGCAAAGCACCTAGAAAGTATAACTGAACCAGACAAAACCCAACACACGTGAATCTTTAACCTGAGATTATGAATTACTTTACAGTTACAGCTAGAAATTGTTACTAATACCTAGAATCCATAATGATTACATATTAAGAACCCTTGGTTAACAAGGAATTGCCTAATCTGATTTCTTAGTTGTGCACCTAATCAAACAAACATGCAATTCAAATATAAGCACAATAAATCATATTCATCCTTGAAATCAATCACAAAACGAATGGGATAATAAACAAAATTTTTATTGAATCATTGTCTTACTACTTAAAGTAACTCTCAATCACAAGGGAATTAGAAACTCATGCTAAAGCTAAACAAAACTGTTAAATAGAAAGAACCCATCAAGAAATTCATCAAAGCTCCTGAGAAGATGATTTGCACTTTCGCCTTCGTTCTCCAGAGTAGAGTTGATTCCTGTTCTTGAAGGCCGTCTCTTTTTTTTTTTTTTTTCTTTTGTTTCTTCAAAACCCTCTAAATACCTCATTGATTAGCACTTAAAAGTGTACATTTATTATGAGCTTAAATAACATTTTTTACAATTTAAGTGCTATTAATTTGAATATTTACATTGATTTGAGCTTAAAATAATTATTCTTACCAATTGCAATTTTCGAATTCTTTGATGTAGGTCAAGTAAAATGAGCATAACTTTTAGTCCAGGAGCCCAATTGCTACAAACTTTATATGTCCAGAAACGTCAGACAATTGTCCACAAATGTTAAAAAGAACACAAGACCCAAATCAAACGTTTAAGAGGTCAAATATGGGCTACAACAGAACCCAGATTTTTAGAAGCTCAACCTGACCTACGTGGACTTCTGG
>JANKKB010029273.1:0-21328 GCA_026225775.1 Bursera palmeri | reverse complement strand
TAACACAAATTTGTATCTTTTAATGGCACTTTCAAGATTGGTTGATGTTAACCAATTATTTTGTCTTAGATTTCTAGTAGCTGCAGACCACTTGTGAGAAAAAAAGCTGCATTATGTCTGTTGCGCTTATTTAGGAAAAATCCTGATRTTGTCAACGTGGATGGCTGGTATGTTTGAATAGAATATTCTTCATGACAGGCTACTTTGTAATATTAATTTGAAATTTGCTAATTTCATCTGTCTCTTTTCTGTATGTTATAGGGCGGATCGGATGGCACAGCTTTTAGATGAGCGAGATCTTGGTGTTTTGACATCTTCTATGAGCCTTCTTGTTTCTTTGGTGTCTAATAACCATGAAGCCTATTGGAGTTGTCTTCCTAAGTGTGTTAAAATATTGGAGCGACTTGCTAGGAACCAGGACATCCCACAAGAATATACTTACTATGGCATCCCGTCTCCATGGCTACAGGTTTGTCTTACAAATATTTTATTTATTCTCTTAATCATGGTCAACCTTAAGTACTTCGTAACTTGTTTTCATATTCAACAAGTTCATGTGAATGCTGATTAGTATTTTGTCAGCACAGGTCAAGACAATGAGAGCACTTCAATATTTTCCGACCATCGAAGATCCAAACACGAGAAGATCATTGTTTGAGGTTCAACTTCTCTCAAGGAATCTCTCTTGCAGCTTATTTGATCGTGCTATTCTAATGAGATCTTAATTGGTGATTCTAGGTGTTACAACGGATATTGATGGGAACTGATGTTGTCAAAAATGTTAACAAGAACAATGCATCTCATGCTGTTCTCTTTGAAGCCCTTGCTCTTGTAAGTTTGCATCAAAAACTAACTTATTAGTGACATAAATATGTAATGTAGAATACGATCATAGATTTGTTTGTTTTGCAGAAAATTATTTAAATATCTTGGTTGAACTCAAACTTTTAAGATTTCACCATCTCTATCAGGATTCAAGTAGTTCTCCCTAAAAACAGTAACATTTTCTATGTTTTATGGGAATACAAAAAAATTTCTGTAACAGGCATACAAGGGCTATGCATTGATGTACATCTCTCATAATATTCAAATCTGCTGTTATATATTTAGCAAAATTAAGTTTTGATGGATGTTGTATTTCTCGTTCTTTCTCATGCATATATCAATAAGATGAATAGAAGGATTTTCAGTCTTCAATTTGGAAACAGTTGATACGAATCCCTGCATACCTGGCTCAAGGTCTCAGGATGTTTATAGAACAGTCATCTCTTCATTTGTGGAACATATTCTCTTGACCACTTAATACACTACATGTATCCAGGGCCTTTAGCGCTCTATTGTTTTTCTTGTAAGATATGCTTTATCTGATAAGAAGAAAAATCTATAGTCATAGGGCCTTGGGTGGATGGTAGGATAGTTATGCACTCAGATTTCCTAACAAAATGATTAAAATATAATATTTGTTGGGAATTTGAGGAGTCCTTTCTAATTTCCTATCGCAGGTCATGCATCTTGATGCTGAGAAGGAGATGATGTCTCAGTGTGTTGCCCTTCTTGGAAAATTTATTGCAGTGCGTGAACCAAATATTCGATATCTTGGCTTGGTAAGTTGAGGAAACACAATTTATCCTTGATTTCTTTCAGTATATTTTATTGAGGCAATTTTTTACGAGTACATGCCAAATTGGGGCTTGAATGTCTGAATGTTGAGTTTGACTTTGAGCTTGAGTTTGTGAAGAATCCAAGATCTCGTCGCTGATACCTGGTTCTTGAGGTTCTTATGAAGATTCTTTTTGCTCTTTGTGAACTAAAAATAAGGTTAAAACTCTTTGGTGATGCATTGAGCCCTTTGGTTATGTGCAAGATGGAAATAATCATATTATGTTGAGAAATGAGAAGATAATTGCGGTGGATTGGGGATAGAGTTAGACTTTTTGCTTTCCTTTGGCCTTCAAATTCAAAGGAATTTTAGTACTCTTTTATATATCTCAATCAGGAAGGGGTTTTTGGTTGTGTAGCTTGTTTTCCTTTGCTTCATATAAGATTTATCTTATTATGTCACTGTTTTTTATAGAAAATTTTTCCCCTTGCTTGACATTTTTTGATCTCTTAGTGGGTCTCTAATCAACTGTTGTACCTAACTCTTTTATTTCTTTAATATAATTATTCAGTTTCTAGTAATCATACTAAAAAGAGAACTTGAGTGTCTGAACTAAGATGAGTAAATCTAGTTGCTTTAGATTGCATGATTCGAATTTATGTTTCATTCTCGCAGGAGAATATGACTCGAATGCTGATGGTAACAGATGTGCAAGATATTATTAAAAAACATCAGGCTCAGATTATCACCTCATTGAAGGACCCCGACATCAGGTTAAATTCGAGTTTCCTATGTTGGTCTGCTTACTTGCCTATATGTCAGGTCTACTGGATTTTGTTGCTCGACAGTATTAAATCCACACTAATTATCCTTTTTTAGTTATCTGCAATTGTTTAGAATAGAGATTTGACAGATCTCGCCTTGCTTTTGTTGAATCTACTAAGCCATTTTACTTTGAATTTGTTTAGGATAACCGTAACTTCCGTTCTTTCTATCGTGAGAGTTTTTTTATCCCAAGGATGTGCCCGGTCGCAAATCATTATTTGAAGATCTTCTTGAGCTTGCTAATCAACTTCTCAATCTTGTTTGAACCTATATATTTTCTCAATCTACTAGCCAATAAGGTTCAGTTGGCTCAGTTGGCTCAGTTGGCCACAACATTTTTTAAGAACCCACATTCATAAATAAGACATTAAGAAAGCTAGCCAACCAATTTAGTTGATATTATATCCATACCAATTCTGAGGAGTTCAGATTTTTAAATTACTACTCAAGGCAAAATATCTGCAAGAATGTGAGTAAAATTTTGAAGTATATTGTATCTCTTTTAATGCAGGCAATTATTGAATTGCTGAAATTAATATCAATGATTGTTTAACATAAGAAAGAGCAAAGCCCAAATACCTGAACTTGCATCTTCTTTCTTCTTGGATATCTGACTGCCATTCCAGTAATTCAATTATACCAGAACTTAAGATTTTGCAAATTGTTTTCACTTTATGGTGCTATGTTCTGAAACAGAGTTCTGTGTAGAATAGATATTGAAATTTTATTCATGTATCTGCTGTTGTTTCTATGAAAATTTTCTAACTTGTTCTATTTCTCCCCTTCAGCATTCGTAGACGTGCTCTCGATCTGCTGTATGGAATGTGTGATGTTTCAAATGCCAAGGACATTGTTGAAGAATTGTTGCAGGTATAAAATGCTGGATGTGGAGTAATTTCCATATGATTTGGGGTATATTTTTTGTCATATTTTTAATTGTTCTATGTTATCTACTAAATGAGTTTGTCATGTGTAAGCACAAAGTGGACTCAGCACTGATTGGCATCTGTTTTTCAGTATCTAAGCACTGCTGACTTTGCAATGCGTGAAGAACTTTCCCTTAAAGCTGCTATTCTTGCTGAGAAATTTGCTCCTGATCTATCTTGGTAAGGATGGTTCCCCTATACAAAAAAGGTGCCTACATAGAGTGGCAGATAATTAGCAAGATCAAGTTAATATAGTTTGCACTAATGACAAAAAGATGATCAGTGATTCTGCATATTGGGATTACTTGTGGAGGTACATCTTTTGGGAGGATGCCATGCAAGTATTTCATTTATTTTCTCTAGTCTATATAACCTTTATCTTAGATGATAAGTTCTCATGAAATAATAGTAGAAGAAAAAAGGGGATAAATTAACCATTGATTTTACATCAAAATTGGTTATTATTGTAGTTCATAGAAGTACATCTATGGGGAGGATGTGAGAAGATTCATGTATACTCTTATACTATGTGAAACCTAACCAAAGGTTTTCTCCACGAAGTTACCTGATTAAGTTGTTTTATTGAGTTGAAAATGACCTAAATAATCCTATAGTAAAGCATATGTGCATATGTATGCAAGTTAAAATGGTGACTGTCTCTTTTGCATGAGCCATATTGGCTAGTAGATTTTTATGCTTAGATTGATAATCTCTATTGCAATAGGTAATTCTTTGAATTGCCTCTTTTACTGAAAGCATTTTACAATTTTACAGTGTTGGACACTATTTTTTCCCCTTTGCATCTAGTAAATAGTAGGAAGGGCAAACAACCAAACTTCATCTATGTTCCTTTCATTATTTTTCATAGGTACGTCGATGTGATCCTTCAGCTGATTGACAAGGCTGGAGATTTTGTTAGTGACGACATATGGTTTCGTGTTGTGCAGTTTGTTACAAATAATGAAGATCTACAGGTGATCAAAATTTTGTAGCATATAAATTGTTCACTATATATTTTGTGGACTTTTTTATAAACTAGATATTGATGGAAACTTCATTTACATATTTGTTCAGCCTTATGCAGCTGCAAAAGCCAGAGAGTATCTTGACAAGCCTGCCATACATGAGACTATGGTCAAGGTTTGTATACTTTTGACATTGTTTCTTATCCACTTTAGCTTTAGTTTACATTTGAAAGGAATCTTGTATACTTGCATGGGTAGTCTTATGGAGCTCAATAGTAGCATACCCTCCAGATAAAACAAAAACCACAAATTGAGAGGTCAATTTCCAAGCGTGGTGGCTGTAATATTTTAAGAAAACCAGAAATAGGTAACTGTGCTAGAAATACCTATGTTGCACATTATCTTCAAAATTTTGAATCTTGTGGTTATAGTTTTATGCTTTCGCTAAGACATCTTTGCTGCTCATTTTATGGATCTTGTGAGAGTTTCAACGTTATACGGTGCCAGAAAGTAATACAATTTTGTTTGGTTATCCACTCCTTTTGTGTTGGAAAAATAATTCGATCATATGATAGTTGATTCAAATCAGAGCTTAGAATATGTTCAACTATTATTTTCCATTAATTTAAT
The DNA here is from genome assembly GCA_026225775.1 of Bursera palmeri. Classification (NCBI taxonomy): domain Eukaryota; kingdom Viridiplantae; phylum Streptophyta; class Magnoliopsida; order Sapindales; family Burseraceae; genus Bursera; species Bursera palmeri. The sequence goes on along the minus strand of JANKKB010029273.1, from coordinate 16,382 downwards.
ATGTTGGTACATTTTAAATTTGGACTTATATGAATCTGATATAAAACTCACATTTTGTCATGCCTATAGGTTAGTGCTTATCTTCTTGGAGAGTACAGTCACCTTTTGTCCAGACGACCTGGGTGCAGTCCAAAGGAAATATTTAGCATCATACATGAGAAGCTCCCTACTGTATCGTAAGAACATTTTATATTCTTCTTTATTGTCTTATTGGTATTTGTTTCTCTACTAAAGCATATATTTCAATTGCAGGACTTCCACGATAGCTATTCTTCTTTCAACATATGCCAAGATCCTGATGCACACTCAACCAGCCGATCTAGAATTACAAAATCAAATTTGGGCAATATTTAACAAGTGAGATTTACCTTTTCATTGCTACTCTGCATTTGGATTTGCTTCTGTTGCGTAATGATGAACATATGCTGTGAGTTTCTCTCCTAACTTAGTTTTGTCTTGTTCTAGGTATGAGAGTTGCATTGATGTTGAGATACAACAGCGAGCTGTTGAGTATTTTGCATTGAGTAGAAAAGGGGCAGCTCTAATGGATATCTTGGCTGAAATGCCAAAATTCCCAGAGCGTCAGGTATGTTTATTCAAGTTACAGCATCCTTTCAGTAGCAGTTTGTAGTTACTATGCAGAGCTAGATCATCAATTAATTTGATTGAGAGATTCAACTGCAAGTTGTTGGCACTGACATTTATCTGTTCTTAATTTAGTCTTCATTGATCAAAAAGGCGGAAGATGCTGAAGTTGACACTGCAGACCAAAGTGCCATCAAGTTGCGAACCCAGCAGCAGACATCGAATGCATTGGTTGTAACTGATCAAATCCCTGCCAATGGGACCCCACCAGTTGGCCAGCTTAGTCTCGTAAAGGTGCCAAGCATGAGCAGTAATGCGGTTAGTGGTTACTTCTTTGTGAACCCTAGAGTTCATAAATATATTCTCCCTTAAGAATTTTGCTCTATGATTTAATGCATCAGATTTCAGTTATAATTAATTTGGATATGGTTTCACCTTTACAGGATCATAATTCAGCAGATCCGGGGTTGAGCCCACCTAATGGGACTTTGACCACAGTAGATCCTCAACCTCCATCAGCAGATCTTCTAGGTGATCTTTTGGGTCCACTGGCCATTGAAGGCCCCCCTGGAGCTGCTAACCAATCTGAGCAAAATGTAGTCTCTGGACTGAAAGAGGTAGCAAATGCAGGAGATGGAGCAGCCATAGTACCTGTTGAAGAGCAGACAAATACTGTTCAGGTTTGTAGTTTTCCCTGTTATTGTAGCGCTTGTGTACCATTGTGAACTTTGTTTTGCTCTTAAGAATTATATGAGACTGGTTGATACTTGGTAAGCCTTCCTCCTGACTACTATGACTATATCCATGTCCATCATGAGAGAAAGGCATCTGAATTTAGTTTTGTGGTACTGGAGGATTAAAAGATTATCATTCTGTTGGAGGTGGTATGTTTGTACCCTTCTCAGGGAGTCAGTTAAATTATGTGCAGTACCTGTTACTTAAAATAATTTAGTTCTTTAAAGAAGATACACTTTTTTTCAGTAAATTCTAGAGTTTCCTAATTTACAACTTTGATATTCTTGAGAACTTATAGCTGTTTCTTATGCCTTTCTGCCGGGATCTTATGAATTGTTAATAATAATATGACACATTTTTTGTTAATTTTATTAACATATGCTCAAGTCTAGGAATTTTTGCATGTTTCTAATTCTGAATATTCCCGATTCCGTTGCTACATAAATATATACTGCAAAACTCATAGTATCCTATATTATCAATATTTAAACATCTTGGTTTTTATTTTATGGAATGGAATTATTATTTGATCTCGAACTTGTTAATTCTCTTTTTAACAAGTTAATTTTTCCATGCACATTTGCAGCCAATAGGAAATATTGCTGAAAGATTTCATGCTTTGTGCTTAAAGGATAGTGGTGTTCTCTATGAGGATCCTTATATTCAGGTTTGATCTTTTCTTTATATTTTCCATTTTTCAGTTTGGTCATCATCTATATAAGATTACAAATATCTACCCTTTTATTCTTTAAGCTGGCCTTTTAACTTGGTAAAAACTTTCACAAGGCATACTATAATTTTCTTTCACAAGGCATACTATAATTTTTCTTGTTTAATGTTGTCCCAGATTGGTATTAAAGCAGAGTGGCGAGGCCATCATGGGCGTCTAGTACTCTTTTTGGGAAACAAGAATACATCTGCCCTTGCTTCAGTTCAGGCTCTAATATTGCCACCCTCCCATTTGAAGGTGGAGCTCTCCTTAGTACCTGAAACTATTCCTCCTCGAGCACAGGTGAAAAGTACTTGTTATTTATTGTTTACATTGGCTTCATGGACCTGCTGGCCTCTCTTATATTTTCTGAAGATCTGTCATTTATTGTGTACATTTTCCTATTTGGTTGTATAGGTCCAATGCCCACTTGAAGTAATGAATCTCCGACCAAGCAGGGATGTTGCTGTTCTTGACTTCTCCTACAAGTTTGGTAGCAACATGGTACTTGTTTTGAATAAATTTCTATTTTATGTTGCCTTTGTACTTAGAGGTAGGTAATATATTTAACTATTGGTGTCATTCAATTTCCTTTCTATAGGTAAATGTCAAGCTTCGCCTTCCAGCTGTCCTGATTAAATTTCTTCAGCCTATAAACATATCTGCTGAAGAGTTTTTCCCTCAATGGAGATCACTTTCAGGCCCACCATTAAAGCTTCAAGAAGTGGTTTGTCTATTATGTTTTTTGTTTAGCATAACAATAATTTTTTTGCTACATTGATGTTTTATATGTTGGTCTGTGCATGCTGTTGTGTCATTGGTGTTTTTTGTTTGTTGATGATAACAATGTGACTGCTTTAAATTGAATCAACTGAGTTTCAATTTAACTGAATTACTTACTGGAGCCTCATTCAATTTGTTACTTGATTTTCTAGTTTAATCCTACAATCTTGAGTCTTGGATAATTTATGTTATTCTTCAGTCTCCAGAATGCAAGGTAATAAGGTGTAGGGTGGCTTAATGACCATAATCTGCCTTTAGGGATTTTGCCTCTCTTTGTATAGGATGGTTTCCCTTTGGGATTTTTGTCTTCATTGTTGTCCTTTGGTCCTCTTTTGTATCTTTTTCACTTTCATTATTAATACAATCTCTATAATTTTTTTACAATGAAATGACCATAATATCCATCTACAAGGCTTTTTTTGACTGTATCATTCCTTTGCCCTCAAAGGCAAGGGAAAAAAAAATGTTTATTAAGAATGCTATCAGTAAATTGATCCTATATCCTAATGACATGTGTCATCTTGCACCTACTGCTGATGTCAACCTCTATGTCTTTTCTCATTTGTTCATCTGTATTTTTCTTGTAATATGCAGGTCAGGGGTGTACGACCAATGCCTCTCCTTGAAATGGCCAACTTATTCAACAGTTTTCGGTTGTCAGTTTGTGCGGGGCTTGTAAGTCATTCTTCCTTTTCGTTATGCATTTCTTTGTCAAGTGTAAATTTTATTCACAGTTTGATTCTCTGTTTTAGGACCCGAATCCTAATAATCTGGTTGCGAGCACAACATTTTATTCAGAGAGTACACGGGCCATGCTATGCTTGGTAAGTAATATATATCTGCTTCTAGCTATTAAATTGGCCATTATATGATTTAGGATCTGCATGTTATGTGCTTTGTAATATTATGATGCGGATGATGCCTTCCTTAATCCTGTTATTAAGGTACAAAATGAATGAAAGATTGTTGTTTGACGGCCTTTTTGTTTTATGACACAGGTTAGAGTTGAAACAGATCCGGCAGACAGAACCCAGTTGCGTATGACAGTTGCCTCAGGGGATCCTACACTAACATTTGAGTATGTATTCTGACTTGGAGGTTAACTTTAAGTTTACACAAGATGCCTAATTGCTATGAGCCTTGACTTGTAGGTTGAAGGAGTACATCAAGGAGCAATTAGTTAGTATTCCGGTAGCTCCACGTGCACCTACAGCAGCACCACCAGCCCCTACAGTAGCCCAACCAACAAATCCAGCAGTAGCATTGAATGATCCCGGGGCAATGCTGGCTGGTTTGCTTTGAAGTATGGCAGTGGTTAATGTGTGAAAATTTGTTCAATATACACCTGTAAACCTGATTTATACCGCCGACCTACCCATCCGTCCTTCCAGTTAAGAGGTGGATAAGGAAAACCATGATGCAAGGGCTGTCGGAATTGAGGGTGAGCTAATTTGTGATCGGCGTAGTGTTTGAGTGGAATTTGAGGGGGGGTTTGGTCGGGATTTTGAGATTCTTTCTGCACATTTAGATTGTGCGTTGGTGAGCTTTTTATGTCTTCTGGGATGAGGGTTTTTCTTTTCTTTCATTTTTCTCCTTTCTCTTCCCATTTTACTGGATTGGCTTCTGTAGCACAAATATGCAACAACAGTATGTAAGATATTGCATGAAGTAGAACCAGTTGTGACACTTGTATTTGTTTGTCAATCCCATTATATAGATGAAAATAATAGAGCATTTATGTGTTTTTATCCAAAGTGTGATTTCCCTTGATACTTGCCTGCAATTATGTTCCAAGAGTCTGAGACTGAGCCTTCAGAAGCTGGTTAACTATTTGGAGATGGTATGCTAAATCAAGCTTAATTATTTAAAAAAAAAAAAAGCACATATGCAAGTAGAATTTTTTCTTGAATTAACTAGTTTTTAACGGCGATTAACCAAGAGATCATTTCGTCCCCTCAGGAGAAATGTTATAATCATTCCAAACGGAAAATAAAATCGTCCAATTTGTCCATGTTATTTCACATTTTCTTCAAATGAAGATTTTGCCAGACGCTGAGAGGTTACCTAGTATAACAAACATGGGTTCGAACATCGTTCCAGTGCCAAGTTTTTCTCCGAGCCCTCCTGATCCATGCAAGTTAGTGTGTGTAAGTAATGGTTTACCATGGCCACAATATGCCTAGCTAGATGTTTTCGCCTCCTTTAAAAATAAGACATCATGCAAACCCATTGTGCGCCTTTTTTTTTTTTTTCCGGGTTAACCGTTTTCTTATCTTGTAATTCTTATAATTTAATTCGTACAACTTATACTTTGGAATAATATCAGCCAGGTACTAAATGCATCATCGCCTTGATTCAATTTAACCCACTACCCCAGAGTAGCATAAGATGGCAATCACAAGCTAGCAAGAGTTAAAAAGTGGCTGCAGATGCGTAAGACATTTCGTGCGGTTATGTTTCACGGTGGTGGATGGAGTTGAGAAGAGGGGAGTGATGTACATGGTGAGGCATTGTAGCAGTGATATACTTCATTACAACATCCGTGGATGAACTTATTATCATATAGGACAGAACTCTTAAGGAACAACCCAGCATCCAAAGCACTAGAAAGGGAAACAATTCCATAATTTAAAACTATCGCACACTCGGTGGCACTTCCAGTAGAAACACTTGAAAACCCCGTTTTGTGTGTAAAAGTGAATGCTAGCAAATAAGTAAAACGCAATGTGAAGTGAAATGAGGTTTCTGACTTCAAAGAAATGACAAGAACGAACAGGCTTTGTGATCTCAACCAAAAAATGCGGCCAGAAATTTAATCTATACAAGCAATGCAACCAGATAAGCATAGTAAAAAAAAAAAAAAAAGCATGCCTATCTCCCTAGATCACAATAAGATATTTTAACCATGAGAAATGATTCTATGGTTCCTACAAGAACTGATCTTCGAACAATTTGGGCAAATTTTACCAGGAGTTCGCAGAGACTCCAGAATGACCAACTGTTTCAGTCAGAAAAATGTAACTTCACAGAAGGCAGAGATCAAGTAAATCTAACTGGGCGACAAACATGGAGCCATTCCATTACGTAACTGTTCTTAACCGCTTGGCCTCAGGATATATCAACATGGCACTTACACTAGTTATCAGATTTCAACACCAAGACGAAACCATAAACTTGCTGATCCTGATCGTTCCTCAAAATGATGTACAATCCCGATATGCATGCCCTGATTCAACAACATTTTTGCTGACTGTTGCTGACCACAATACACATCCTACTAAACTGCCTCCCAATAGTCAAAAAAGTAGGGGAAAAAAAACCCAAAACCTTTTTAAAACAGGGAGCCAGCTATCGCCACTCTCGACAATTGCCACACCTCCAACTTCCTTCTGCGCGACACGACTCATCCCAAGGAGAACAACGGTTGTGTATCAAAAACCCACAAATCTCGCATGAGAGATCAGGAGATTCCTCCATATCTGGACATATTCGACAGTGTGTCCGACTAGAAGTAGAAATTGGCTGTTTTGGTTGATCATTAGATGTACCCATTCCATGTTCTAGGACTCTATCCTGTGAAATTGAAAGAGAAGGATCTTCCTGATTGGCTGGCACAACCCCAGAAGTGTCATTTCCATCCAATGGACCACCATCGTCAGATGCCAGCAACTCTGCAAAAGAGAAGTAGGTTTGGGGTTCAAACTCCATATCCTCATAGCTAACACCTTCGTAGTGAAACAGCATCTCACTTTCAAGGCCATTGGCAGAAGCATCCCATTCCACACAAGGAACTGAAGATTCCTCAGGGTACATGACATTATTTGATTCAAAGGGTGTAGATAATTCAACGTGTAAAAAATTATTCCCAACAGAGCCACCATCTAGATCCCCTTCACATTTCACATGCCTCCTGACTGGAAGTTTCTGGGGCCCTGGCCCAGCAGTATTCCATCCAAAATCCACTTCTGGCTTGGGCTCTGTGATAAGCTCAACTTTTGAAAGAGAAAAAAGAAGAGGATCATCGTCTGGTACAAATACTTCCTCCATGGGATAAATCGAAGTTGTGCGTTTAAACTCCTTAGATTCAGAAATAGGGCCATAATCCATCCTCACAGTTCCTTGTCCCTGCTTTTGAGCCCTTGAGCGTCGTTTCTTGCGCTTTTCTTTTGTTTCAGGATCTGTGTAGGGACACTCAGGTCCTCCTATCCTACGACATTTGCAACACTTGAAGCCCACAACATCAGAAAGTTTTGACTCATCAAGTTCGACAGCTTCAGCATGAAACCACCCTGCAAATGACCAGAGACAGAACGAGCCAAAGAATACTATATATAAGTGATAGACATCTTCATTTAAAACATATTAGCACCTATTATATAAAGCCACTTACTTTCACAAGTTTCACAGTGAATATACATCAGATCAGAATTGTACGGCTGTTCACACAGATCACAGACAGGCTGCAAGTAACGTATATCAGAACCGCCCTTTAGGAGAATGTTTGCACGTCTGAAATCAGCACCTGTATCTTCACAGTTCTTTTTCTTCCATATAAGTCCCCAAGACAATGTTCTACTTCGGGTTTTTGTCGCTAAACTAGAACTAGAAGCAGTTTGCTTTATCTCAGAACAACTCTCCTGAGTTCTTGCAGATGCTAAAGGTTGGTTAAAACCTTTAGATTGTGTCGCTTTAGTGACAGTCACAACAGTATGATATTCTTGCCGATGTGAGGTTAAGGGACTGGTAGGAGATTCACTACTTATTTCACTTGGAGCAAGAAATTTGGCACGATAACACTGATTGCAGGTGATCCAAGGCTCAACTTCACCGATCATGTACATTGACCTTGATGTGCAACCCTCATGACAATACCCTGGCCACAATATAGAACAAAATCTTCAAATAATTCAAAGATGCAATGGCAAAAATAACTGCAAGAATCCTAAAATTTCTTATACTATTACAGACTTGTCTAATTCAAAATATCTAGATAGAAATTACAATTGCGAAAAATCAGACAACCAGATTTTTTAGTCAAACAGTTGACCATGAGTACTCAAAACCTCACATGTAAAAACAATTACACTTTTTTTTGCACTTTACTCCAATAATTCCAATAAAGTATTCTTCACTTTGCGGTATGCTCTTCATGTACAATGTGAATTACTAAAACAGAGTGACATTTCTTCTTCAATTGAAGCAATTGGCAGTTCCAGGCTTCTAGAATAAATTATTAAAGCACAGATATAGTACAAGCATGCCACATGTACGTAGCAGGGGACCTTTTGGTAAAATTCCATTCCAGTTTATCTCTGAGTATGCAGGCCAAAAATTGGGGACATTCCATGAGTTTTTCCTTTTCCATGTCAACTACAGCCCACAAGTACACTAAAACAATGACTATATGCACAAGCTACATACATATAAAGGCCCCAAGACAACGCTATATTTCAAAGATCACCATAATAATTAACTTAACATGCTCAAATTTATTCAAAATTTGACAGGATACTATGTCATATATCAACCAACTCCGAAACTTTTGAATCTACAACATGAAGTACCCTCAAAGTTTCATCATTGTCCGACAGTCAAAGACCTTGGACTTGGAACAATTACTCAGGATCCACTTTTGCTCAATATGAGCAGTAATATGAGTATTGAAAAGATTCCCGCAGAATAAATTTTCAAAACTCATACAATTTCTTCTCTTCCTTTCTTTATGCTTCTTAGGGCTTAACTTGCACCTTCTTATCCCATTACATTCAACCATATTGCTGGAGAATAAAATCTCAAACTAACACAATTTCTTTTATTCTTTTTTTTTTTTCTTTTTCACTTTCGATGCTTCTTAGGCCCAACTTTCAGCTCCTTCATATCCCATACAATTCAAGCTACTAGCAGAGTTTCTTGTAGGTTTTATAAAAGCAACTAAAGAAATCTCCATTTCAAGAGTTCTAAAATTTTTTATGTTTTACATTTGGTAAGAAAAACAAGAATTAGGAATATGATGCTCCATGTGCAAGTAATCCTTTAAAGACAGAACCGTAGGAAAATTCAAACGGTCCATGTGCAAGCAGTTACAGAAAAAGGAAAAAAAAAAAAAAAAAGAGGTCATTATCAGTTATCATGAGGATTGAAGAGGTGAAAATTCCAAAGCTTTCCAAAATTTAAACTATAGGTGCCCTTTGTGACATAGATATTAAACGATATAACAGAGCTTAACAGTCGCCATTCTAAAGAAAACTCTGAAAGCTAAAAATGATAGCTAAGTAATTAGCATACCTAGGCATGTTTTGCATTTGACCGCATTCCTGGAGATCACACCAGAAAAAAAAAACTAATAAGCTTAAAGCAACTAGGTGGGAAGAACCCAAAACTATAAACAATGAAGATAAAACAAAATAATTACCCAAGTAAAACATCCCGTTGACATGAAGCACAAGCACATTTCTCCAACTTATCCCGCTTACACACAAGATATGAAAATATATCCTTTCGAGATGCTTTCAACTGTTTTTTTTGCAACTCAGACATATCATTTGAGGGCTTCTTTGCTGATGGAGAATACTCCTTATCCTTGCTTTCTTCATACTCTTTAATCAAATATAAGGGAATGCGAGTGTCAGGAAACCAGTACTTCTCCTTTCCATCTTGACTTTGCTCCACTTCAATGATGTTTTTCATAACACGTGAGGGAAGATGTTTTTGATTCCCAAAAAGAACTCCATATCTGATCTTGTTATCCACAACTTTCTTATCAAAAATAATTGCATTTCTAAAAACATAAGCTTCTGTCTCTGGACCCTTTCCATCCTGGAGATTTAGCTCAGGACGAACAAGATCACTCCATCTAACATGAAGGTCTAAATATCTAACCTGATGCAAAATTTCCAAACACCTTCAGTAATATGAACCAGAAACTGAACAATATATCAATTATGTTCTCAGACCAAAGAGACAATATGTTTTTAAAATTAAAAAATAAAATAAATAAAAAATCAGAGAGAAACGATATTACATGAATTAAATAACATAAAAAGGAAAAAGGCAAAACCTGAAGTGCAAGCTGTGATGCTGTCTTACTCCTTTCAACTGCAGCTCTCCAAACTAGCTGCCTGCTTCTTCTAGCAATCTCAGAACCATCAGCGTAATTAACATCAGAAATCTTTCTCACACCACCTGATTAGCCAAAGGAAATTAATATTTTTTCTGCCTTTTAGAAGAATTAATACTACAAAATGCAAAGTAAAACACAAGGATGCCTGCAACAAACAGCAGAACAGAAAAGTTGTTCAGAAAGTAGCTAGAATTTAGAACTTACCTCCGCGAGCTGCACTTCTAACCATTGAGCATGGCAAAATTGCTTTCTGGAATATAAGCTTTGTTGAGTTTCCCCCTTGCCACCAGCTGAAACTTCGGTCACTGTGATTGTCAGCTGTAACTTCAGACACACCAGATGGTTTCCTGCCTCGCCTCCCAGGAGGTCCACGTTTCTGTGTTGTTCCAACATTGCATGAAGAACCTTGAACCATAGTAGAGTCCCCCAGCCATTCATCCATCAACTTAACCCAGTCCCCAGAAAGAGCGATAAGGCAAATATTTTCCTCAAGCTGCAAATGAAGATCGTGAGATCATAACAGAGAAACATATAGAAAGCATATGTTAAAATTACAATATCCTCCAAGGAAGAAGATAAAAAACCATGACATAAATGCAGGAACCACATTAATCATATAGACATTAAATATCTGTCTTAATTTGGAAAAAGAAAATATATTCTACCGAGCTAAATAAAAATTGCATCTACTTATAAAATAGCCAGGAACCTCAAAAAAAAAAAAAAAAAAAAAAAAAAAAAAAAAAAAAAAAAAAACTAGTTGAAGCAAAACAACAGTGCTTATTAATAAACATGCCAAAAAATTATAAATAGAGAACTCACTTCAAGTAAGAGCACTTTTATCAAATTTAAAGTAGAAGCCTCTCGAACTTGTGCACGCCACTTTTTTATATAACTTGCACTCACAAAGGGGCCACCCATAAGACCACATAAACTCTCCTCCATGTATAATATGTATGTTGCAATGGTAGAAAGACTCCCCTCCCCGATCTTTGGAGGAAGGCCATTAAGAATCCTCATAGCACTTTTAGTAGCAACAGTGATAGCTGAATTCAACATGCAGCCTTTCCTGCTTGAAGGTGAGGATTTACAGGAATAACACCAGCTACACCTCTCTCTTGGAATCTCCCAAAGCTTCTTTTCAGAACATGGCCAGAAAAAGCGTGAGGCTGTTAATGAGAATGCTTTTGCTTGCATTAAAATGCTGCCAGACACAACTTTTCTGGCATTGCCTGATTTGTGTGGCTCTGAAACCTGACTTTCCTCGGATGAAAGAACAGCCAATTGAGAAGCAGCTGCTGCAGCAAAGTCTCCATGTATATATTGGTTTATATATGCCTGAGGTTTAAAAAGGGATCCCATGTATACATAATTATCAGCAGAGTTTCTTCCACCTCTTAGAAAACCAGTATGATTTCCTTCCTTGCTTTGAAAGGACAAATTTGCAGGTAAACATGCACTTGCACGCCTGTTATAACTGTTATTGCTGATTCTCGAGGTGCATGTCATAACATCTATTCCACTTGACCTGTCAACCAAGCTTTGGAAGGTTAGATCAGACGGATCAGCTTGCTGGCTGACTGAAACAGTAGACATGACAGGCTCAATTTTGATATGTCCAGGTAGCTTTGCACTCGGTACATGGCAATTCTGTGATTTTTCTGTAACTGTTACATCATTGCTCTGAGAAACAGGAAAGCTGGTCCGAGTCATCATATCCACAGAGGTACATAGACTTGGAACTGTCACATTACCTACTTTATTTCCATTATTACTACTCACATTCTCAGCCTCAAACTTATCTGTTGCTCCATAGCTTTCTTTGACAGAAGGATGCAGCGACAGACTACAAATCTTTTTGTCTGCCTTTATGTCTGTTTGATTGATGCCCATTTCAATCATTTCCACAGGAGCAAGTACACTTTCTGGAATGCCCCAATACTGTAGTATTGCCTTGCATATCCCCAAGTATGATGATATATGTTGCCCAGAAGATAAAAGTACTTGCAGAACCATAGGAATGTCAATGGGATTGTAGAATCTGATATATGGTTGTGTGTTATTGGAAGTACTGAGCCTGCAATTATCAATTTCAGAAAAAATGATACAAAGAACTAAGACATGCTTCAAAGAGGGAGAGAGAGAGACTAGATGACTACAATAATGCCTAAAGACTGGCTGAAGATAAATTTTTCAAGTCTAAGGCAAAAATTTAAAAACAGTATTTAATAAAGCCTGTTGTGCAGAACAACTAATAGCAGAAAGATTCATCAAAACTCACATAAATAATGTAATTAAAAATTAAAAATTAAAAAAAAATGTGAAAAGGTGTTGAGGACATACACCAATAAGTAATTGCATGTACCCAAAAAGACTTGCCCATATAAATCGATGCCAAATACTTCTGCTCCTCTTAGTGATGTTCCCATTGTGATTGTCGGACCCATCTTATGTATTGTGCACTCTGGACAATACCATGAGCCTTCTGGTATATACATTTTGGCAACACCTATACATCTTGTATGGTATGCCGACGGGCACCCATCACAGCAAAGCAAGGTCCCATCCATGCCACAAATACGGCATTCATCACCATTTCCATCCATATCAACATCAGAAGCATCTAAATCCCCTACAGTATCTTTTGAAGACAAAGGTTTTCCTTTATAAGAAGACTTCATCACATTGCTTTCTGCAATGTTCTCCACAGCCTCTCTATTGCAAGCTGAAGTTTTGGAATATCTAGGATGGACCCTTCTATGTCCATTTTCCAAAGCAGTGGCTGCAACTTCATCAGGATCTATTCCAAATTCTGACTCTTCACGCATGTCAATTTCAGCTCTTATTTCTTCACAGTCTAAGACATCATCACACAGAATTTGTAAAATCATCAGTTTCCTTCCCACAGATAAGGAATAATACTCCCGTTCTAAGACTTCATCATAGAATCCTTTCCACCCAGTTCCCTTCGTGTATCCCATCAATGTGAGATACTGTACTAAATGAATAGGCCAAGTCAAAGTATCAAGCAAGCTCCAATCAATGGACCTGCATTTAAACAGCATAAAACATGATTCTAAATTTTATAAGAAAATTGAAGATAAATGCATCTAGCATACATCGTATAAGTGCATGAGTTATAGATGATGCCATTGAATAACTTTAATGTGTATGGGAATACACATTCTCATCCAAACATCTCTTTTAAATAAGAGTGTAAGTATTGTTCTCTAAAATCTCAAAAATATGTCCTCAAATCTTCAAAGAGTTATACAACACAATTCAAATATTTACAGCATTTTTGTATTAAGAACAAAATCATCCAAAATCGAATCCACACTTATATTTTCTTTCAGCAACCATTCATATATTATTACTGAGACAGATGGAATTAATTTCCGGCAATGCACTTACTGCAACACTAATATACCAACATAGACAAAAGAAATATATATACACACATAATTACCTCAGGCAATTTAAAGCAAGTTCGTAACCATCTGAAGAAAGTGTTTCAAGATGACGCCTCAAAGCACGCATCAAAGCGACATGAATGGCATCCATCAATGTGTTTGGAACACAACAATTTAGTGACCCGACAAAATCATCCAATCCAAATGGGCTCAAAAACAGGTGAATACCAAATGACCTCAAGAACCCATATACTGAAAATAGATTTGAAACATAATCCTCAGGCACTCCTACAGTCCCTGAAGATGGTGGCAATTGAGGAGGCGGAGCAAGCGGGGCTTCAGCCTCCAAGCTTGAATCTATGTCATGCAAATGCTCGCATGAATCACTCGACGAATCCACATCATCTTCAACTACTTCCTCGTCATGCTCAACCATCAAACCTCCACTCGAATCATTTAACACAGACACTTCCACTTCATCCACCTCACTTTTTAGATCCCCACCTTTCTTCTCTGAATCATCCTTCTTCTTGACAACCCTCTTCAACAGCCAATCATCTAGTTTCACCCTCCTCCTTCTTAAATCATTGTCAAAGTCATTCTCACCTAAGAGGAAGTTTCGCAGCTCACGGCTGTCCAAATCCTCACAATCACCGTCCTCATAATCCACCCTATACAATCCACTATCATAATGCATAATCTTTCCTAAATATATCCCATTTCCGGCAAATTCCTTCAACACATACCTACCCACTAACGGGATTGGCTTTGCGTCCACAACAGCTTCCCGTCTCTTATCCGGCCCATTACTCGATTTTGTCCCAACTGTACCATTTTCATCCTCTGGTCTCTTCCTCTTCCTAGGCCTACCCCTAGGTCTACTCACCTTAAACTCCATTTAGATCCAAAACAAATCAAATTGAAACCCTAGATTCACCTCTATCAAGTACTAACCAACTTCAATTCCCATAAAATGGTATAATGAATGCTTCGTTTCAAATAACTGAGAGATCGAACGCCTACGCAGATCCTATCAAACAAATCAAGTTAAACAAAATCAATATGAACTTAAATTAACAGTTCCTAACACCAAAAAATGGAGAAAATGCGTTTTTCTGATAATAATTAATAGATTTTAAGCTTTTTTTTCCCAAAACGAAGTAATCGAGTGATGAACACGAAAATAGAGTGAAATATTGAACGATTTATTTGAATATAAGTGTATTTACAGTTCAATTTCTTCGCAGAAGAGCGGCGAGAGAAAGAGCTTACTCTATTAGGGTTTGAAAACCGCCATTAAAGACGTAATGTTTGTTCTTTTCTTTGTTGTGTTTGTGGAGACGATAGACAGAGAGAAGCCCTAAAAAGAGCCTCTCCATACTTCATGTACCGAGTTAAACTAATCGTGCTCGTGGTGTGCTCGACTCTGACTCGGACACTCGGCTCACCCGAGTTGGGTTTACGGATCGTCCGAGTCGGTATATAGAAATTGGATTTTTTTAAATATTAATTAAATTACAAAAATTAAAATTTATGATCTAGTGGAGCCATATTTATATATATGAGCTCTTTATGGTTTGAGTTCTAATAAAATTGAAAAAAATACAACTTACTTTGGTTTTGTATGCAATTTTTATTATCTCAAATTGACTATACTTTTTACTTTGTTTATTTTTTAATGAAATATATATATTAATACTCATAACTATGTTGAATTTTTATAATTTAAAAAAATATATCAATTTTTTTATAAAATTTATATTTATATTTAAGTTGCTCAATATTAAAATATTAAATCAGTAATATGATTTATAATGATATTATAATTTATATGTAAAAGGTATTTATATGAATCAGTAATACGATCCTTAATATTATTATTAATTACGTAGAAAAAATACTTACATGAATATGTTCTCGATTATTATAGAACTTAAATTAATTTATAAATTAATAGATTTTTTATTAAAATTAATTCATATTCACTTAATTATTAATATTTTCTTGGTTATTAGATGATTTTTTTAAATTATATATAATTTGAAAAAACCATAATAAATATTTGACATAACTTTATATAATTAATTAATGATTAATTTTCAAACAAGTATTATCACGAATCTATATGGAATTGATAAATACATATGTCAATCAAATTTATTTTGTTTTGTTTTGACCAATTCAGTCAATTAATTTACGATAATGTTACTATAGTTTGATTTAACTTCATATCAATAGAATGTTTTTAGTTTATTAGGATCTTACGATCAGAATCCTTCATCAAGGGGCCCATATCACACCCCACTCTAACGAAATCAAATTGTGTAGTTCCACACGATTACGTCTCCCCTTCGTCTATCAAACAATACAAGCACAATAATAAACGAGTCGGTACGTAGCGAGCCGACTCAGAGTGAAGTCCGATCCAGAGATATCTTAGCATACTCTTATTTAAAACTTAAAACTTAGATGAAGGTCCGAATTTTTGATACATTCACTTCAAATAAGCACAAATCGTACAACCAAAAAGGCGGGAAAATACTTCGGTATCGATAGGATTACCCGCCAAGATCTTCAAATCATGAGAAACAAATCGTAATAATTTAATTAATCACTTCCGCTAGTAGCGTTTGGACCGTTAAATCAACATTAATTTGTTTTGTTACGTAAAACAATTTTAATTTTGCTTTCGTCTTTTTCGTTTCATTTCCTTTGTAATTGTGTTCGATATATATCGTAATGACTCGATGAATGTGTATAATCAATGTGAGCTCTATTTTTCACAACAATGAATGTATTTTTTTGTGTTCATATAATCGTTTTTCGAAGCAATTTTATTGGTTTTAAGTGATTTTAAGATTTCAGTTAAAAAATTTAAAATACTAACGCATTAATGTTATATTTTTATACGATATAATATCTTGTTCTTTGATATATGATCGTAATATTCTTTAAATTTATTCGTAGTATTCAAGATAAAAGGATATCATATTTAGTAGAAAAAGAAATGGAGTGAGGTGGATATGCTATTATATAT
>JANKKB010029272.1:0-18763 GCA_026225775.1 Bursera palmeri | reverse complement strand
TGTCTGGTCACTAATATATATATATATATATATATATAAATATATATATATATATATATATATATATATTTAAACAGTCAAAAAATATAAGAAGTTTTATACTCTTTCAAATCCACCCTCCTGATTTTTCAGAATTCATTCCTTCAACTTAGAGAGTCTCAGAGCTTCTGCATTCCAGGATGTTAGGTTTTAATTTACATTTTTCAGCAGTCACAAAGTAGCCCAACTTTGTACGACATGACGTCTCATGTACTCAATGAGTACAATGTTTAAGACAATTAAATTTAAACCTGAAATTCAAAATGTTATTAACCACCAATACTGTTCATTCTAATATTGACATCAGTGGTACCAACAAAGGCAGAGCACTAGCCTACTAAAAATTTTCCATACTGCCACTCCCAGCTACAAACAATATGCATTAAAAAATGATAAATCAGAATATCAAAGTTATCCAACAGGTAACTAAATCTCCAGTAAAGTATACATTTGCAAAGAAGTGCATGTTTCTTTTTATAAATTAAATTATTTCCAAAGACATATATGTTCCCCGTATCTTTGGTGGATAGTAATTTGTGAGGGTGTTGATCAAGACTTCAGACTGTGGAGCATTAGTATACTTAATTAGAAATTGGGGTTTGGAGTAAGATATTTTCCTAAAAATTCAAGTTGTCATTGTATCTCTCTCGTGTTTTTGAGACAGGTTATATTTTTGTCAATATGACCATAAAGTTTAGAAAGCTATTTATAAACGTCCTTATGATGAATCTAATAGGGTATATGTGTCTCATTTTATCCTATCATTTATTCTGATTCATGTATTTCAAATAGTCATGAAACTTGATCATGCATTATATGTGTCTTTTAACCTTTTAAACTAATCTAAAAAAAAAAAATCTAAACTTTCAAAATTTATCACAAAAGACTCCCCCTTAATTTTGGAAACATGTGTTTCAGCCCTACTCTTTGATAAAAAATTATTTTCATCAATTACTTGATTCACCGTCCATATTCATGATAACACTCTTTGACTTTGATTCATTTGAATATTTTGCACAATTCTAGAGCTTGTTATGGATATTATGAAAATAATTACAATGAATTATAATAAAGCAGTATCATTACGGATGTGGATGATGAATCAAGCATTGAATAGAGCACAAACATAAATTTGAAAATCTAGGGTTATCAATTATCCTGAAAAAATAAAAGATAAATACAATGAATTATCAAATTACATGAATATATGAGATACAACAATTAGAACTAATGATATGATTACGTGAGATGCTTGTATCCTACTTCTCATCTCCCTTTCTAAATAACAAACCATGCGACACTATTATACCACCCCACTTCTCATCTTCAATCTTCATCTTTTATTTATTATATAAATAAAATAATTGTTCTAATATAATTAATTTATTAAATTTTATATCCTAAATATTTTCTATCAAAACAATATAATAATTAATTGTTAACATTTATAAACATAATAATATGAAAAATTATATAATGTTATTATGTTTCATTTAAAATAAAAATATTTTATCAAAAAATTAATTAAAGTCATAGTTATTTTCAGTCAATAAGTAATATCATTAGATTTGAAAAATATTCAAAACCATTTAAAAATTTCATGCATATTTGTCTAGTTTTATATTTTATTAATTTTATTTTTTCAAGTTTTTTATCAAAAACATACTATTATAAAACATATAACCAAACACATTCTTTATCATTCATTTTCTTGAAAAACGCATAAACAAATATTCTATTTTCATTTCAATATAGAGATTTCTGAGACAAAAATACAAGATTCATAACCAAACGGGCCATAGATCTCTTTTCTGCTCCTAAAACACTCTCTTTAAGCAAATATACAAATTCTCCACAATCCTAAATCCTGATAGCAACTACACAGATTCCCATCCACCAAAGATCTTTTGGCACATATATATCTTAGAAATAATTTAATTTTTAACGTAGTATTAGAGCAAGTCTAGAAATTACACTTAATACTTCTTTTTTTCTTGATTTCTAAGATCCTTTAAGAATTTTAGAAATACTTTGGTTCAAAAACTTCAAGACATCAACAATATTTTCTTTCATTATCTAGTCCTTTGCTTTTAAAAATCTAGAGTAATCTAGAATGTCTTTAAAAACAAAAAGACAAACACACTAAATTATAAAGTTACATAAATATTTGAGGGACATGAATTAAAATTAATAATGTGACTAAATAAGAAACATATATCTTATATAGCTACATCCTTAAAAAAATTTCTAAATAGGTAAGTGTAATGAAAAGTACAAATTATGAAAGATATATCTCTCTTATTCCTCACTCATCTTTATCTATGTATGCCAAGTTGGACCTTTAATGGATGGTAAGTTGTGTAAATGATGATTATGACTTAGGATTGTTGCGAAAATATCCCAAGTTAAGGAGAGGAGTGAGAAAAAGATCTAGATAACCGTTCCAAGTTTCACTGTATTCCAATCACTTCTTGACAGAAATTATTTTTCTCTTTAAAAAATCATATGTTTTACACTATTTATATATTTTCTTACAAATTATCAAAGTATGTATCATATATCTCATTAATTCTAATTCATTTATCTTAATTATGCATATATTTAAATATTCATTGAGCACTTGATCTCTGGTTTATCCAATATTTCTATGTCCACATAAGAACTTGAATATTAATAAAACATCTTTCTATGACGAAACCGAAACCGGAGCCTAAGGGTTCTTTTTCCACTTACCACAACCCCCCCACCCCACCCCACCCCACCCCCAACATACACAACAAAAGGAGCTTCAAGAAAGTGAACAAGTAGTTCACTGAAGAACTTGAAAAGGAAATTATATTGGTAGAGTCTAAACTTAGAAAAAGTGTGTGTATATAACATGATACAAGACCTCTACCCAAAAAATAATAATAATAATAAAGGGTAAAAAGAAAGATAAAATGAATCCCAAAGAGCACCCTAAAGTTATGGTTATTGCTTCCCAATTTTGAAGGTTGAAAATAAAAGAAACATGTTTGACTCTATCATCACTGACACCAAAGGAAAGCCCAGCATCAATGAAGCAACAAGAAATGACAATGTTAACTCTTTCAAATCCAGAATCGGGGATACCAATGTTTACCTCATAATTGAATCACTAAAAATTTCTTTTCCAGTGTAGATATAAGGACCTATCTACACAATTATTCCCTACTCTAGAATTTAAATCTGTGAATCCAAACATATTATATCATAAGAGAATCAGCATAAATTTTTGCCATAAACAGCATAGCATGTGTCCAAGTGATAAGATGGAAAGCACACTTGAAACAGTCAATCCATATGTACAGAAAACCAGAATTAAAAAAATATAAAATAAATAAAGATAATAAAAGGCATTCATACTAACCAAGTTTAGGATCCCCTTCATCCTTCTGGACCTGTCCGTCAATAATCCCTTCAGGAATATTTAACTGTTTTCCATAAAATTCAAAACCTTCAAGAAGGTCTGAAGAAACATCCCCAACAGAGCTTGATTCTGAATTTGCATCCACAATCCCCTTCTGGATATCTAGTTCACGAACTTCAAGTCTTGTTTCAACATCTAGTACCACTCCACCAGAATATTCAACGTCAACTTCGAAAGCCCACACTTCATTCATGTCCATCGGAAGAACCCTCATAGCATGGACATAAGGTGGGAGATTTCCAGTGTCTATTCTGGTACAGATGACTTCGCCTATGTAACTGGGAGTTCTCATATTTGACAACGTCCTCTGTTACAAAAGTAAGAAGTATCAGACTCACATCAAAAAATCAGTAAGAAATAGATAAATTACAGAATAAGTAACAACAAGCAGTGATATCAAACATTTTGCCACCTAACAAAAAATCTGCATCAGATTATAATCTAATTATAACCAACTAATCCATAAAACTGTCACATAATGGCAATAAAGACATTTCCTACCGTCTCTGACACACAGTAAATATTCAGGCAAAAAGACACATAGGACTGATCTTATTTTGGAAAATAACAAACCTGAATTCGTGTCTGAATTGAGCTTTTCAATCCCATGTTGTTTTTGGCATCAAAAAAGAGCCTAAAGATTAATAAATTCCAACAGACTGTTGCCTCATCAATAACAACCTTGTCATCAGAGTCTGCATCAGAAAGAACTGAAGATTGACTTTGGCTAGCAGAGCGATGAAACATCGGTGGTAATGATTCCACATTTTCATCTCCAGAATTGTTTGGCGCCTTTGTTCCAGATTTTACTGAACTAGCACCCAAAACTGGTTCTTGGCAAGGACGAAACTTCTCACTCTTTCTCTCTTCACGGCCCAAGTATAAGGAACAAAGTGCCTTACTTTCCACACAAGGTTTTGAAGCTTTTTTGGCAAGTTTTCTCCAAAGGAGTCGCGCCTTTGATGAAGAGCCATCAAGCCTATTTGACCTATCAATTGACTCACCACTCAACCCCAGTGAAGGTGACTCAGCAATCAACCCCGTTGAGGGTTTCATAAATGAAGAGTATCCTTTTAAGGATGTCAGATAACCATGGAACTCCTCATTCAACTTGGTGAACCAGTCCAGATTTTCTTTCTGATTACATGAAGCAAGACGGAGGGCCTTACACCATGACTCCTTCTCCCAGGAAGTCTCAAGATAAATGTAAATTGTTTTACTCACATTGGATATTATTGAATTCTTGCTTTCCACCTTTATAGGGAATCTTTTGGCCCTATAAAACACAGAATAAAGTGTATAAGAGCAATTTTGATGATTTTAAAGTATGAAGAAGAAATGTGACTTTTCTTGAATACCATTTAAGAATTAGCACAAAGTAAAAAGAATACTAACACACTGTCAAAACTGTAAGTGAACCAAAAAAGAAAAAAGGCTTCCAACTCTTCATTAGGTGTTACAAGCAATTTATATCTCTCTTTTTTTTTTTTTTTTTTTCTTTTTTTCCTTTGTCAATTATTTTAATGCAACAANTTAGGTGTTACAAGCAATTTATATCTCTCTTTTTTTTTTTTTTTTTTTCTTTTTTTCCTTTGTCAATTCTTTTAATGCAACAACATGTATCTGAGAGGAATAAATTAATTATGAGTTACGAGACTACCAGAGGCAACACCCTTTTCTCAAGTAGACAACTAAAACAAAGCAACTAAATTTCCTTTAACTGGCCTTGTTAATATAAAAAATTGGCTTTACAAAACATGGGTGCAATTTATCCTTAAAAGTTCCTCAGAACGAAATTGGAAAACAATTTTCTAATAATTTGAAGGGTTAAAAAACCAGAATTAAAGTTCTCCACCTGTAATTTGATAAAGTCCAGAAGTCTTAAAGAGATAGACAGTCTGCCCCAACACTGAAACAAGGATTTTGATCAGAACTCAAGCAACGAACAGGAGCTCGAAACTAGTACTCCCACTTAATCTACAACCTTTGGGGACAGGAAACTGGTGCCTTTTTGCCAAGTAACATACTCCTAATATACCTTCAGTCTAACATCTCAGGCAATTTCAACCCATGGTTCATCTAAATTCTAATATCTATAAAATAAGTAAGCAAAAAAAAAGAGCGGGTAATGTTACCATTTTCTTGAGGGTAGATTGGAGGCTGAAACAGCTTTAATAAGACAACCTTCGAGGGGAATAGCTTTCTGGGAACCATCAGATTCCTTCAAAACGAGGGCCCTATCCTTAATTTGGGCATATTTACGAACAGGATAAACCTGCAAGATATCTTTTTTCCTCTTTTGATCTTTGGAAAACTTGTCCTTAGAAAGTTTTTCCGCTTCCAGAACCCAAAGAAAACCCTGAGACACATAAAGTTGAACTAGCAAATGAAAAACACAAATTAATTAACTAATATCCAACAAAATAAACAAACCAACATATCTCATCACAGATTCCAAAGCAAGCCACAAGAGAAAAGTAGTAAACAGCAGAAGGGAGTAGTTGGGTAATTAAAATTGAATAGGAAAAGTGATATTGATACCTGTTTGTTGTAAGAAAAATCAAGAGACTGTTGAGAATCAAGGTCTTGAAGTGCGGGTGAAGAAGAGGATTTGGATTTGGATTTGCGAGCGAGTCGATCAACGAGATACAAGAGAGCAGCTGCTTCTACCGACACTACTAAAATCGCACCAAGAATTAAGCCAACCAAAAACCATATCATTTCTTCTTCTTCTTCTTCTTCTTCAACTAAAATTATGATGCTGTTCAGATGATGGACTTGGTTTTCGTCAACTGTACGTATTTGCTAGGACCAAATTATTATCATTAGGATTATTCCGGGACTTTACTGTGGGGGCATCAGGTGCTTCGTCCTCTTGGGTTTTCCTTTATTATTAGCTTAATTTACAAGTATGTGATAAATGCATGGAAAGCAAGAGACACATGGCAAACCAAAGAAAGCCGCGTTTTCCTCACCTTTAACAACATATTCACCAACACCAATTCTGGAGCCGTTATATTTCTACTTTACCACTAACGCACCGCCACGTCAACTACTTTGTAAATTTTAGCATAAATTAAATTATTATGAGTTAATGCCCAATTAATACCCCAATTTTTCCATCTTCTTTTTTTTTTTTAATATCATTTTTCATGGATGCGTGAGAATTATTCAGCTTTGGACCTTGCTTCCCTCAATAATCTTTCCGAATATAATGGTGGCTCTATATTCTGTATTAAAAACTAAGAACCATGCCAAGTCCTGTCTTGTCCAGCCCCATTACATTCCTTGACAGTATCCTCCTTCTAGATTTTTGGAATAACAAAAAGACAAACATGTACTACCTTACTTTGCACCTATTACCAATTACAAAGAGTTAGCCTGACATCGCTGCTGCCCTAAGACATCGCATATTTTACGACTAAGTTTGAAAATAGAAAGAAACATCTCATTATGCTTCTCATTCAACTTCTTGTTCATTCATATAACATAAACTATCTGATCCGCTACGCATACTAGCCTAGGGAACAAAAGAAACAAGTTAGGAAAGACAAAAACCCCTTTCAAATTACATTTGGTGCAAGCCACTGTTTTCACATAGTAATTTACAACACCATCACTTTCAACCCTATCCAAACCACACTAGGAGTAGTTAAAAGCTTGCATCAATGCTCTCACTTCCTGCATGTTTTCAAAACTGCAGCAGCAGGGGCCAAGTCTCCAGTGAAGTTGCTGGAAAACTTTAAAAAAAAAACTAACTGATGAAACAACTCATCAGAACACTCGGATTTACATATTAGAGCGGTGAGCAAAAAAGTTGAAGTCGTGATGGTAGACGCTAAGCTGCTTCAACCACGAATCTGCAGCACTATGAAGATTCACTATTATTTCTTGGTCACATGTTTCTGGATTTAACCAAACATCTCCATGCATCTTATAAGTAGATAGCCCAAAGGGAGTAAGGGAAACCCTGCCACGGCCTTCTCCTTTTGATTTACCTTCTCTTTTTTTAACTTCAGAACATGTGTTACCCGCGTTGCTGTCATCATACTCAATCACACCATCTGCAGAATCACGCCAAAGACTGCATGAAACTTCCATGCGGTAGGAAGCCATCAACATTTAAAGTAGAATACATTGCAACATCAATATGACTATAGATGCACACATTAATGGGTAGCCATGAACCTTTCTAGGTACTAATACATAGCATCATCAGTATAACTATTGAACCACTCACGAAACTCTGCTATCATTAATAATTTATCCTTATATTATATATGGATGATCAAAGTACCTTGAAAAGATGAGGATAGTGTATGATACACGAGGAAGCATGTTGACAAGTCCTTCTCATTTTTCCGAGATGGAATATGATAAATAGGATACCTATCAGTGAAAATCATACAAATATCACTTCATAAAGCAAACATATAAAGTGAATCAATTTCAGATAACATTAAAAAAACCAAAAAAAAAAAAAAAAAAAAAGGAAATGCAGAGACAGACNAAAAAAACCAAAAAAAAAAAAAAAAAAAAAAGGAAATGCAGAGACAGACCTTTTTTAAGTATTAGGTAAAAGGCATTAAACTACAACAGAAAAACCATTCATGACAAACTAGGTACTGATAATGGTAACATGTCACCATTCACAAAATATAATATGTACATAAATTAATATGTACGCAAGTCTTATACTATGGCTACTTATATTTAGCAAGTAAAATTAGATAATTGTGGCATAATCATTCCACTTATCATCCTTCACCAGCATAATAGATAATAACGCTTGCTTTCCCGATGCAACTTTATAAAAATTGGCTATGATTGACCCCTTCAATATATTGAACTACTTAACGAGAAAGCTGCTCGCAGTCTTATTTACATTCATTAAACAATACCAAAAAGTAACTGGAAAAAATCACATATAAAAAAGTTGAAAATAATTATAATAATAATAAATCATGCTTACCAAGCAACGGCCATCCAACTTGCTGGTGAGAGATCCACACTTCTAAGGGTCATTAATCCAGAATGATTCTGAGCTAATTCAGTTATCTGATTCAATGAACACAGGCAAAAGAAAAATAACCATGTGTAGGTTGTCATGAATGACAATTCTTTTCACAATAACAGTGAAGAAACCACCAATGCTAAGCCATCTTTTCCTATTATACACAGACAAGGTAACATACTGAATATGGTTACCTTCTCCATAAGTGGAACCCTCCAGTATGGGGAAGATATCTCATAGTACTGGAAGTAAAGGTGGCCAAGCTTATTGGTTGGTGGCCATGAACCATCCTGGTCCAAACTTGAATCCTCAGAAATGGCATCCCAAGTCCTGCTGGAGTTGTTGCTGAGAGATCTTGATAGCTTGTCACTCCCACTGTCATCACTCCAAGAATCACTTTCAAATTCTAACGCATCAGTATCCTCCCTCAGATTCCTAAAACAGGATAGTAGGATTGCTCAGTTTAATTGTCAACAACTATAGTAAAGGACTAGAAGACTGAAATTGGTACATCAAACCGTAAACAGAATTGTTGAGAACCTGGAAGTGGCAATAGACTTGTTAGTGTAGATCTGTATGGCCGATAGGTAAGGAACATAGTATTGCATAATCTCCTCACCAGTGTTCAATATCACTGGTGTGCCAGCACCGTATGCACTCCATTCATCATAGCAATTCCAGAGATCTCCCAATGTGAAATATTCAACCATTTCCTTATCAAGTGGTTGCCACTGGCTGTTTAATTCATGAATGCAGCTCTGCATATAGTCGAAAAAGCAAATTGGATTTTTGTTTCCAATGAAAAAAGAAGACAAAAAAAAAAAAAGGTAAAATGAACTTTTCAAAATTGCAAAGTGGGATTTACTTAGATTGATCAAATGAACATGTATAGAAAATTAACTGCCAAGGATCACCAAATATGTGAACCTAAAATTTGCTACCGTAGCAATTCTAATACTGCAGGAGTTGTAGAATATATTAGCGGAGTAAGAGACGAAAATTACATAACTTGCAGATTAAATAGTCTCTATTTTACATTTTTCTTGTTCACTTCTACATTAATTATCAGAGATGCGATAACCCTGAAGTAACAAAAGAACATGATTGAAGCCTTTACATTTTCCTCCTTTTGTATATTCACTTTGGCTCTTTAACATGGGGAATTTCTCTGACCCCCCAATTAGATTTCAAAAAAACACTTAACCCCACACTTTTACTAAACTAACACTTATCCTCCAAGAAATTACCACTATTTTCCCAAAACTAACACTTACCCCCCAATACTTGGGGGTAAATATTAGTTTTTTAAGGGTATTTGAGAAGTAAATGTTAGTTTAGTAAACGTGTGGGGCTAAGTGTTCTCTTCAAATTTAATTGGGGGGTTATTGTCGTTTCCCCTCTTTTCTTTAACATAGGTCATAGTTTCCTAAGCTTAGCATGCTACTGTTACATTGCGGGGATTAAGCTTGAAGACTATAAATTGCACCACATTAACGATATTAAATTTTCACCTAGTAATTGAAAACGACAAATTGATGATAAAAATAACACAAGTGAATGAAATGCCAAATGCAAAATTGTTATAAAAATTAATCAGGAGATCAGAGATGTAGTAATAAGAAAGTGATGAGCACTTATAAATAGATAGTGTTGACTTGAACACATATTATCACCTTAAAAAATTAAACAATAATCTTCAAGAACTATGTAATTAGACTTCATTCAATAGTTTTATTCAATAAAGTATTTGGTAAATTTTTAGTCATGAAATATAATTTTTTTAAAAATATATCAAATATTTTAATTAATAAATTATTTCTTTCACTAAATCTAATTTTTGAAAACAGTGCACAGTGATGGAATGTTAACTACTGCACCTATAAAGATAAGGGATAAGGATAATGGGAAGTATTAAAACACCAATGAAAGATAAAAGATCTGTAAATAAATTTACACGTGTCAGTTGCCACAGGAATGCTAAAAATAAAGTAGAAGCGTTTGTCTCGAGAGAAGAGGAGATGGGACAAAGAAGATGTGAAACACGCGCAAACCAACATGGCTGCCACGTGATCAGGATAAACATCCAATTGGTCAAACATTGAACTAAGTTACTAACAACCTCAAATCATTTATTTAATTTTACTTTTCCAGATAAAAAAATAATAGCAGGTTGAGAATATTCGAGGCATCTTCAAAATAATATTGTCGCAATCTTTCATGGTGGGTCTGGCCCAATTGAAATGTGAAACCGAAAGTAGGCCTACCCCACTTCAAAAACATAAATTATTACCATGTTCATTTTGTAGAAGGATGGCCCTGCTATGTGGCCCTCCTAGATTTATGTTATATTGCACCTAAAAAATTATATTAAATAAAGAATTTATTATTAAAAAATAGTATAATTTCTTTTTATAATTTTCTAGAATACTATACCATCCTTAAAGATTGTTAAAAATAGTAAAAAAAGATTTTATAATTTTCTAGGATACTAGACCATCTTCAAAGATTGTTAAGACTAGCTTTATTTTATTTAAAAAGCAATTGAAAATGAACAGTAACTGCAATTTTGAGATAAACAATAATTTGATACTTTTTTTTTTTTTTTTTGGTTTAGAGTTTTCGTCATTGACAACCGTAACTGTAAGGAATATATATTTAATATAAAAGAAAAGAATGAATGAATTTACAAAAATAACCATAACAAAAGTCAAAATTCCAAAAATCGTTTACTCTTGTTCTTGATTGATTTCTGCTACCGCCTCCATTTATAGATAAATATTGATAACGAAAGAGAAACAAAGAATTGAATTGACAAACCTGTACCTGTGGAAGAGATCGTGAAGGAGGATTAGGTGTTATGCGGTGAATAAAGCTCTCAAGATTAGAGTGCTGAGACGGAGACGGAGATGTCGACCACATTGATCTTCGATAGAATCAAATTCTGGTGTTAGAGACACTTTTCTTCAAGAACCAAACAGACACACGCTCATCGAGAAGGGGGAGGAGAAGGGGATTTAATAGGAAGAATAATTACACAAACACAAAAAATGGAAAGTACAAACTCATACACTAACACTATCTATCTTTTATCCATAATTCAAACACTGAGATTCAGCATATCCCCCGAACCCATAAATACAATGAAGAGAACAAAGGAGACCAAACACAGATTCAACCAAATTATAACGCTCTACCTATTTATTGTCCATTTAATTCAACTCACGATATTATTATTTTATTTACCTGTGAAAAGCACAAAAAACAAAAACGGATTAGGATGAGCAGAAGAAAGAAAAGAGAGGAAGAGAGAGAGAGAGGCAAAAACAATTTTTTTTTTTTTTTTTTTGTCTAAAGAGAAGTGAGTGAGCGAGCGAGTGGTGTCGAAGCCGTGAGAGTTCGCTTCGCCGCGTGTAGTGGAAGCAGTGTTAGTGTTTCCACTTTTTGTTTCTTTCTTAATATGTTTTCTCTCTTTTAATTTATAAAGCCACGTGTCAATTTTGTTTTTCTTTGATTTCTCGTCTTCTCAAAATCCGCTTGTCTTTTTCTTTTGTTTTCCAAAATGAAATTCAATTTTCAACTTTCTTTCTTTCTACCAATTGGCCCCAGTAACACCCACCATAATTTCATCTTTCAAATTAGTTACATCTTTCTTTCCATTGTTTTTTATTCTTAAATTATTTCACTTGTTCATCTGGTAAGAAAAATTTTTACAGTAAAAAAGAGAAAGAAAATTGTAGGATTAGTTTAATCCTAATCAAGGGTTTTAACATAATACCAATATATCTTTTTAGATAAATTATTAAATTAAGTAGTTTGAGAAATCTCTAAAAAGATTTCATAAAGAACATTCTTACAAACTTGAATTTGAAAGTTTTCCTAAAATTTATTTATAAAATTATTTTTGTTCCTTAAGGTTTAATTTAGATAAATAAAAAAATTACGTAATATTATAAATATGAAATCTTTATTTTTTAATTTTATATCACAAGTAATATGATATTATATAAATAATAAAATAAATATATGAAATCAAAAGAATAATTATTGATAAATTTATCTTATCATTCATACGATACTATATCGTAATTGAGATACAAATTTTATAATTATAATATCACTAAAAAAAATAGTATGCGAATCCAATTAATCTTTATATATTTTGTTAAAGCATCAAAATATAATATAAATTCAAATACGAGAAATTTTATAGATTAGGTAGATAACATTGGAAACGGAGTGAGTGATAGATGAGCGATCGTTAAAGTGTTAAACGTTTTTCTTATTGTATAAATTAATACGTTACCCACGTGTCATAATCTTATGAATTGGCGTGTCCGTGTCCTTTCAATTTGTTAGGTTTGTATCAGCTTGTTGTGGTATGACTGAAAATGTCAAAACAAAGTTCAAATGTGAACACCAGTTGTCCATCCATCGACATTACATACATATATATATATATATATATATATATATTAATTGGCTCTTCGTGCCTTTCCACGAAGTAAAGTTAAGATGCTATTTAATTTGTGATGTGAGATTACCAAATTCACCTTAATTTGCTCTTACTTTTAAGTTTTAACCAGTGCCCTTCAATTTCATCACTACAGTAGTACCGCCTGTTTTCCCCATGTAGCCCAGGCGCAATAGGAACTTCCCTTATCACAGCCGGCGTCGGGGTATTGACCCTTTGATAATGGCTCAAGCTCCTTAGACATCATAACACAGTGAAGAGTGCCGCAGCAAATCACGGAGCTCGAAGAGGTAGTGAAACTTACGGCGAAAGATAACGAAGAGCTTAGAAATTGGTAGTTTATTCGCATTTAACAACTGATTTATTTATTATATTTATTTAGGAGAATTTACTTTGACTCCTAAAAAAATTAATACTGTTTTCTCAAAACTAATATTTATCCCTCAAATATTTAAAGGATAAGTGTTAGTTTTTTAGAAGTTTTTGGGAGGTAAGTATTAGTTTAATAAAATTAAAATTTAATTGGGGGATTACTATAATTTTTCCTATTTATTTAATAAATTTTAATGTTTAATCAATTGTCTTAGACATCGTTTGTGATACTAAAAAAAAAACCTTCTTATAAGGGACTTTTTTTTTTTTTGAAACCTAAACGGATGTAAATTAAACTAAAGTATGAATAAATCTTATTAATGCGTAAAGTTAACACTAATTTTACCTTAGGATACAGGTGCATTGCAGTTAAGAAAATAATGATATTACCCCTGATAATGGTACTACTAAATCTTGAGGAAGCTTCGAGGAGGGATCCTTTTATGTGAGAGTTGATGAGCTTTCTCGTTAGGGACCGAATCCCGTATGCAAAGCCACCCTCTTTCAGTTGAAAGCTCCAAACAGAGAAAACACATACGAGTCATTAGATCTTCCATTGGTAGTAAGCCTTTGATGCTGAAGTCAGCCAAAGGTTTTAGTTATGTTTTAGATGGGAAGATTTTTTCAACAAAAAATTTCAGACAAGTGTTATAGGTTTAAGAAGAGACCTCCCTTTATTCTAGGTTTTCTTTATGCTTTTCTAATGAAATTGAAAGATTATTATAACAGTAAAAAACACAAGATTCACCAAGATCTTTAGTCAAATCAATAAAGAAATTATACATATACATACTTGTAGCCATTTGGATTACAGATTACGTGGTTGGCCGTCTTCCACGTTTAAAACATTGTTGCTACCATAATATTCACTCAATGATAGGATGTAAGTAAAATAGCAAAAGAAATTAGGGTTTTAAACTAGGGATCTCAATCTATTTATATTGTTTTATATTTTATATTATTTGACCCATCATAAAAATAAATAAAATACATGGTCTCTGCACACTTAAGGCTTATACTGAATAAACATAAATGAGATACGTTTAAAGCCCAATAATTTATTAATTTAATTGATCTTAACCAAACAGGCTTTACTAACATTACGTAAAAGTCGACAGTACACAATATATATCATTTTTAATATGTTAGTCTAATATAAGAAATATAAAAAATAAAATTCTACCAATCTCTCACTTGGACTACAAATGTTATTCAACGACTATTTATTGTGAACTTTACGAGTTCAATCTTAATTGTCTCTTCTAAATATCATAAAAAAAACAAAAAACAAAAACAAAAACAAAACAATTTGGTTCATCAGTAATCTCAATATAGGATCAAGGCGGCCTTTGTAACATTTGTCACAACAAGACTATCCATGGTCATAAATATCAATACCATTGAACGACATAAATCAAGTATGGATGTGTAGCATGAAAATTTCATGTAATTAGATACTTTATCATGCCTATTTCAAACTGGTCCAACTTTATAATTCAAAATGAATTCAATGACAAACTTTAAAGACTTTCTGCATAACTGCAACTAAAAGAAGATAACTTTACTCTAGAGTTTTCAAGTAAACAAGACCTAAGACTGATTGGCAATATATGTCAATTATAACAAATCATCAAAGAACTAACTACCACTATGCAAACATATAATTAGAATAAACCATACCCATATTAGCCACATTTTGGTGAAACACTTTAAGAGGTAAACCCTTAGTAAAAGGATCTGCAATCATGACATTGTACTAATATGTCAATTGACACTTGAAGACTCTGAACTCTCTCTTTAACAATAAGAAATTTAATGTCAATGTATTTCGATTTTGATGAACTCTTGTTGCTCTTGGAATACAATTCAGTGGCTTTATTATCATAATTTATCTTCAATGGCCTTTCAATGTCATCAATAATTCGTGATCTGTGATAAAATTCCATAACCATAGTCCATGGTTTGATTCCTCATAGCAAGCACTAAATTCTTCTTCCATGGTAGAACAAGCTATAAGTGTTTGTTTGACACTTTTCCATGATACACCTCCTTCAGCTAACATGAAAACATAACCCAAAGTGGATCCTCTACTATTAAGACAACTAGCAAAGTATCTGCCAAGCATTCTAACTATGTACACAATATCTGGATGCGTACAAACTTAAGCATACTTCAAACTGCCTACTTTCCAAGCAAAATGAATGCTCTCCATTGCTTCTTCTCAATCTCATTCCTTGGGCACTGAAGCAAACTTAATTTATCACCTTTCCCAATCAGTGTATCCCCTGGTCCATAATCTTTCTAAATGATTAAATTTTTGATGCGTGAGCTTGAAATCTTTTGTTCTTTGTGGATATCGCATAACCCTTTTAACTAATTTCCAATGATCCATACCTGGGTTACTTAAGTATCTACCAAGCATTCTAACTATGTACACAATATTTGGATGTATACAAACTTGAGCATACTTCAAACTGTCTACTACTAATGCAAAAGGAATGCTCTCCATTGCTTCTTCTCAATCTCATTCCTTAGGCACTGAAGCAAACTTAATTTATCACCTTTCCCAATCGGTGTATCCCCTGGTCCATAATCTTTCTACAAAATCTATTAAGCACTTTATCAATGTATACCTTTTGTGACAAGCCAAGTATGCCATGTGAGTTATCACGATCCGGAATCCTCTATATAGGAATCCTGAGGGTGAACTATGTAAATGAGACGAAACAAATTGAAAATCATGCATTTATCCATAATTTATACATAAAACATACAAGCATATCTAAGGCTTAACACTGTACACAATGTCACAAGTATTTTTCCTTAGGTCCCTCAACATACACAAAAGATATCCAACATAAAAACATTTACACAACGTGCTCATACATCAGTTCCAAGCCACTATTTCTCTACATTTCTCTTTTTCTACATACTATCTCACTCGTCTATCTCAATTTCTATTTCTGTATCATATCTCAAGCATAATTTCTAATAATTCCACCAAACCACGAAGTAGCGTAATTAACTCAAAATCAACTGACAACACACATAGGTATGTTTAACGCATCCAAATCCACACACATTCATCAATAAACAAAACCCATATCCAATCTCACGCTAATTCCAAGAAATCACATTACCTAAACCTCATCACACACACAAAAGCTTTAAATCTCTACTTCCTATATCAAATACACAATAAGTTTTACAAAACTCACTAAACAATCACACATAGGTCTCAATCCACCAAAACCCAAATGATATAGTCCAACTCCAACGAAACCCTAACCCAACTTCACAAAATGCTTTGATTAAAATGAAATAGAGATGGATAGAAGTGATTTCCTTACCTTGCGTTGATGATTCGCGGAAGTTTGAAGCTTTCTCTCTCTTCCTTCTCTTTTCTCTCCTTCATCTTTCTCTCTTTCTTTCTTTCTTCCCTTTATTTACTTGTCAAAAGAAATGAGGGAAGGCTGGGTTTTTATAAAATTTTGAAAAAATGATATGTTCGGTATTTTGAAAATTCTTATTTCAGTGAATTCTCGCATCTACGCCGTGACGTAATTTCATTTACACTATAGTGTAATTCGCCTGACTCTGCACCCAATTTCCCTTTTCTACACCACGGCGTAATTCGCCTGATCCAGTTTTTCAAATTCATCAAATTTGCATCCAACTCTTCGCACAAACACTCCCGTATACATTTATACACATATATCAATATAAAACATCTAACATGAATCAATCATGTACCCATACATATATATATATATATATATATACATATATATATACATATATACATATCTATATACATATATACATATACATATATACATATATATATATATAATATATATATATACATATATATACATATGTATATACATATATATACATATATATATATACATATGTATATGTATATATATATATATATATATACATTCTCATCCACAATTACATACATAGAACATCATAATTAAGTGTCATTTACATGCATACCAAAAAACCGAAATTTTCACTATTCATAAAATTTTCACTATTACAAATTTTTGGGCTGTTACATGAGTGATCATGGTGAATCTGTATGCCTAACACAAAACATGCATTCTCAAGATCTTTTATTTCAAAATTATTCGATAGAATTCCCTTAGTTTCATGCAACAAGCTTACATCACTACTTGCCAATAGAATATCATCAACATATAACATCAGAATGATAAATTTGCTTCCACTAGTCTTGTGATGAAGACATTGATCAACAACATTTTCCTTAAAATAAAAAGAGGAAATTACTTGATCAAAATTTTGATACCATTAAAGGGGTGCCTGTTTTAAACCATAGATGAATTTATTTAGTTTGGTGTATGGCTTTATTTAGCTTGCGCACCAGTTGCTTTGAAAGCCTTGGATTCAAAAATTTTTTGTTGAACCATGTATATGATTTTTTCAATGTTACCATTGAAATGCAGTCTTTTCATCTACTGATGTATTTCCAAGTTATAATGTAAGACCAGTACCATTATGATTTTAAAACAGTCTTCCGATGAAACCGGAAAGAAAGTCTCTTTGTAGTTAATTCCGTCCTTCTAAGTAAAATCTTTGACGAAAGATGTGTTTTATATCTTTCTACATTGCCTTTTGAATCCCATTTAATTTTGAAAACCTATTCACAACTAATCAGCTTCTCTCCCTCAAGCAATTCGACAAGATCCTAAATATTATTATCTTTCATTGATTTCATCTTATCTTTCATAGCATCTATCCATTTTTAGGAGTTAACACTTTGTTTTGCTTAACTAAAAGATATTGGATCATCTTCCAATCCCATATCAAACTCATACTCTTAGAGATGCACGATATAATCATCCAAAATCACTATCTTCTCTCCCTAGTGGATTTATTTAATGGAATTTAATTGAGGTTGTTGCGGTTCCTCCACATAAGTAGGAGACAACTCAGGAATATCTTGATTGTCTACACCAGTATCTACGTAATGACAGGTGTAAATACCTCATCATTTCAAGTAGTGGCACTAGGAATATTAACACATTCTTTTTTAAAGACAAAATTTTTAAGTTTAGTACCCCCACCATATTCAATATCCTCAATAAATTTAGTATTCACCGTCTCAAAAAAAGATTTGCTTGAAGGATCATAAAACTTAAAATCCTTTGATCATTCCGAATACCCAACAAATTAGCAGCT
Organism: Bursera palmeri; assembly: GCA_026225775.1. NCBI lineage: Eukaryota > Viridiplantae > Streptophyta > Magnoliopsida > Sapindales > Burseraceae > Bursera > Bursera palmeri. The sequence goes on along the minus strand of JANKKB010029272.1, from coordinate 208 downwards.
CATTGTTCTCGAGTCCAACTTTCTTTCGTTAGGTCTATATGGCCTAGCCTTAATCGGACAGCTGTAAACATGGAAATGCCTAAGACTAGACTTCTTTCCAATCCATAACTCATATGGGGTTTCAGCTACTACTTTATGATAAGCACTTAAAAGTGTACATTTATTATGAGTTTAAATATCATTTTTACACTTTAAGTGCTATTAATTT
>JANKKB010029271.1:0-18932 GCA_026225775.1 Bursera palmeri | reverse complement strand
GTTAATTTCTATATAAATATTGGTTTTTAAGTAATTTCAATCTACGGTTAATTTGTAATTAAGAAAAGTATTAAAAATAGAGGTTCTTCAGTTCAATGGTGGGACAAATAGCATCATTCAAAAAAAAAAAAAATTAGATTAGATAGATTTATTTGATCATTTTGTTGATTCCATGAACTTAGCCAATAATTAAGTATTAACCACATCATTTATTGTTGATAAATAAAATAAAAAACAAAATGAATTTAGAAAAGATTTATTTTTATTAGATAAATTATTAAATCATTATCCAAAAAAATAATGTTTTTCTTTACAACAGTCATGGAATATAATGAAGACTAACAAGTTAATTTTGGGGATGACACACCCTTATAAGCCAAATAAAAAAATAGTTATACAACTACAATTAATTAGCACATGTTAAAACATGAATAATTAGGCACGTTTTATTAGGAAAAATAATCATTCACTCATCACTTTGTATAATTAAAATATATTTAATGATAAGAACAGAACGGGCGAACTGAAATGGGGAAAGCCAGACCTATATGCGAGGCAAGTTTTGAGGAAACGTCTCTGCGGTTACAGAAACCTCAAATTACCCGAAACAAACCAAACTGTCAATTGAAACAAAAGCTTCCTTTTATTTGTGGTTGACAATGAAGCTGCCCAGCAATTGCAATTAAGTTTCCGACCCTAGCTAGCTCTACTCTAACGGTATTAATATTAATGTTGAAAGTTAATTAACCTTGAGTTTGGTTCATTTACTGGAATTGGTAGGTGGCAGCTGCCTCTGAAAGATTAAGATTTCTGCTTTATTTTTCAACTGTTGGTAGAGTCAGATAATTACGAATACATGCGACTATATAACATAATAAATGAAGTAACGAACTCTTTTATGTATTTGGTTGCAACAATATATAACATGCAATACATTAATGAAATTATAGCGAAAGAAGTTGGGTGTACGTAGCAAATGTTTTCCCACAACTTCAATTCCAATCAATATTCGGCCATTAGTTAAGATATCATTGTTCCATAGTTAAATAATTATTTAATTGCAAGTTTCCCAGGCTTAAAATGGAAAACTATTTACTACAGTAAATCGGTAGTCATGGGATAAATTATGGATAAGGTCTTGTACTGATTTAAATGTATTTAAGGTCTTGAACTATTTACTCAGGTGAAGCGAAGAATGTATATATATATGAGTGTGAAATCCAAACTGAACAGTGCTTTCTCGGTCTGTTTGCAGTCCGAACTGCTACTTTAGCCATTCTTCTTGCATTGGTGAAGTTCTACATAATCATTGATTCGAGCATCGTGTGTATTGGTGAACTTCCAAATGACACGTACCCTTTGGAGTCAAGGTCAAATTCATAGACTTGAGAAAGCGACCTAGCATAGAAGATCCAAGATCACAAGCTGCATGCATGAAACCAGGCGATACAGCTCAGCTTGGACACGTCATCATCTTCCTCACCAGACTCCTTATTTGGTCGGCCAGCATGTCAACGGCCACCCAATCAATCTCAGTCACATGAGACATTAACCCTCCAACAAGTAGCTGATTTGTCACTCTCTTGTGCCTCCACTTGCCACCCCCTACTCGTGACTTGATCTCAATAAGATCGACGAGTTGTTCTCTTTTAATTTAATTTTAACCCACGTCGTCTTCATTTGGTATACCTGTTTATTTTTTAATTATATTAAGCTAACTAATTAACTAATAAAAGTACCCTTTTTATAGTTTATTAAATCCAACATTGTCAAGAAGTCAAAACTATTTTCATTTTAAAACCAAGGAAGTAGTTTAGCACATTTCCATAAACTAAAAGAAAAAGGGTTGACAAATTATATACCCCATATTCAAGTTTAAATATTTAAATTAGCAGTCAAACAAAAAGAAAATTAAAAACTGTTAAGATGGACGAGGAAGAACAATAAAGGATGGCGCTGAGAAATTTGTGCGGCGATCAATTGTAGGAAAAAATATTGCATATGCATATGCAATACCCTTCTTGATGATGCATGCATTATATGAATAATAGTAATAATGCACTTTGTTTGGCAGTTGGGTCGGCACTAACGTGACAACCTCTTTCTCATACACAAAACCCTCCATGTCCCTCTACTAATTAAATTGCTTCTCTCTTGTATAAATAGCTACCTCAAGATTCACTCCAAGCAACATATATCTCACCTTGTTCCTCTTATTCTACTAACAAACAGAAGCAGCAATGGCCAACAAAGTTATGCAAACTTTTTTATTTTTCACATTGTTGATTTTTAGCTTGTGTTTTCACGGCTGTAATGGAGACTATGGTGGCTGGCAAGTAGCGCACGCCACATTCTATGGTGGCAGTGATGCTTCTGGCACAATGGGTGAGTTGTTACTTGTTCTTCTTTGATGATCTCTTCTGAATTTCGTCTATGTTTGTTTATTATCTAATTATGAGGTGTTATAGGGGGAGCATGTGGATATGGAAACTTGTACAGCGAAGGTTATGGGACAAACACTGCTGCTCTAAGCACAGCTCTTTTCAACAATGGCCACAGTTGCGGTGCATGCTATCTGATTCGATGCAACAATGATCCTAAGTGGTGCCTCTCTGGTACCATAACCGTGACTGCCACCAACTTTTGTCCACCTAACTATGCCCTGGCTAATGATAATGGTGGATGGTGCAATCCCCCTCTCCAACACTTCGATTTATCCCAGCCTGCCTTTTTGAAAATAGCAAAATATCGTGCTGGAATTGTCCCTGTCCTTTTCAGAAGGTAAAATAATTGACAAAACTTTGTTTCCCTCTTCCTTATATATATATATATAGGGATATATGTAAGCTTAAGCTAATTGTGGCTATGTTATGTATGCAGGGTTCCGTGTATGAAGAAGGGAGGCATAAGATTCACTATCAATGGTCATTCATACTTCAACTTGGTTCTGGTAAGCAATGTGGGCGGTGCAGGGGATGTGACGGCGGTGTCCATCAAAGGGTCTAGGACAGGGTGGCAAACAATGTCAAGAAATTGGGGCCAAAATTGGCAAAGTAACTCGTACCTGAATGGCCAAAGCCTCTCCTTCAAAGTTACAACCAGCGATGGGAGGACCGTCACTAGCTACAATGTTGTGCCTGCTAATTGGCAATTTGGACAAACTTTTGAAGGTGGTCAACTTTAGAAATTTTCGCATAATTGTGAACTTTGTTCTACCTTCAAATTTGTAATACATATATATAAATAAGCAAGGGACATGTGATGGGGTTTAAGCTGAGGTGGCAAAAAGGCACCCGCTAGGCTTTAGCTTTATATATATATATAAGGAATTAGATGTATAAAAATCCCGGCTCAGTTGAAAACCAATCGAGAGTGGGCTGGCTAATAAAATATCATTTTTGTTTTTGTATGGCACCTGAGGTGAAGAGGCCACTTAGCCTCGTTCAGTCTCTACCAGAATCATAGCAGGCTAAGAATATATTATTATCTACTTTTGCTAAATCATCATAACAAGGGCTCCAATATGCACTTACGAAGGAAACGCATGCCTTCCCCTGCCTAAGAGATCCTCAACTAAGGCCCAGGAGTTGTTTTAGTTAACAGTATACATGGGATAATAATATATGCTAACGACGTAACATCCTAGAGAAAATCTTTTATGTAATTGATATATATACATCCTTCTAATTGTACGGCGTTACATCTACTTTACACACTCCACAGCTGGATGAATATTCTGCTGTATGAAGGATTAAAATGAGTCAATGAACAATGTATTAGCCAGCAGATATCGTAGAAAAGCTCCATCAACAGTCACTTTCATCCGCGTCGCTTGAGCAACAAGGGGAGAATTTTGGGATGAAGATATATGGCGTTTTTCCAAAAAATTGAAGGAAAACCTAGAACATTGTCTTCACGTACATATTATCTTGCAAGTAACCTGGCGTTTAGTGGAAGGGCAGTCACCCATTCTGACTAGGTTATACTAACTTTAAAATCTAAAGAAAAATGATGACTTTTCCTTCCAAGTTACACAAAGTTTCAGGGGAAGCAACTCTTTCCCAATATTGGATATACCGGTGTAAAATACACACCAAAAAGAATAAAACCCTTTATTTTGTTAAAACTTCTAAATCCCTTAATCACTTGAAGAAATTGGCATTTTCTACGAATTCACAGAACTTGCCACCAAAATTGGTGAAACTGCATTGTCAAAACCACCTAAATATACGTTCTCATCTACTCAACTCAGTTCATCATTTTTGGAATCTGTTTACAAGAATGATGAACACAAACCCATATGCATCTAGAACACATCCCCCTTTTCCCTGCACAAAATCACTCAAAACCTATTAATACACTCAATAATTCAGCAGAGAGTATTTTACTCTCAAAACAATTTTGCCTTTCTCCACCCCAAGCTTTCCACCAGTAACTAACCAGTGACCTGGTGGATCTTGTGGCCCTTTGCTCATCTCAGACATATCAATTAACTTCGCCAACTTGTTGCCTGCTATGTTTTCTTTTGAACCTGTACTAGAGTCAGCAGAGTTGGTGATTCCTCCATTAGCAACTTTTTTAGACTTATCATTTGGGGAATGGTCCCACAAAGATCTTCTTATGGTGCATCCTGGTAGTCGAGAATACAAAAGCTTCATGTACAAAACGTTTTTTGACCCAAAATCCCACACTCCAAGTTGAGCTCCAGTGACTATGTAGACACCAGAGAGGTCACCAATAAAGGTTTCAGGATTCTCTATTGGTGCTGTGCTCACATGAGAAAAATTCTTCCACTTTACTGGCTCAAACCATCGGCTATCTTGCTCCTCAGGTCCCTGCCACTTGGGAGCACCAATTGCCACATGCGTGTCCCAATATGGATGTAGAATCTTCGGAAGAGATGCCAAGTGTTGAAGATGAATACATAATCGATTTTGTTTGGTTCCTTCTAGACATAAACGCAAGCCTGTAACAGGCTTGCGGCCAACTGATATCTGCATTTACATGAAGCCAGAGTTGAAAGCAAGATTTGATTACAAAGGTTGGCTTATAATTCAGTAAATATAAGGAGTTAATGTTTCCAATATATGTTTTACGTTTGCTTATATCCCTGGAAACCAAAGCTAGTCCACCCCATGATACCCATAGAGAAGACAGTAAAACACCAGAAAACAAATTCTGGCCATACCAAGTGCAATAACATGACTCATGTTCCCAGAGACATCTACTTATTAACTAACATAATATCCGATACACCCTGAAAGCTTTTACCTGCTCTTGGCTGACGTAAAGCTTTTGCCCCATCACGCTGAATTGCAAAGATGGGCAAACAGGTTCCTTCCGTTGCTGGCCAGGAATCTTGTTATGTACAGGAGCCCATAAACGAGGAATCTGAAACTCTAGAAAATATCTAAGCTCTTCAATCTGAGGCTTGTCTGTGCAAATTTGACAGAAAATTTTAAGCTTACAAGTCAGTAACACTTTATCATTCTTTACGAAGCACATAAGGGCGCAAAGATTGTAACTCCAGATGATAAAATTCTAAATGTCTTACATTCAAGATAGAGACCAATAGCACGAGTTAGATGCTCCTTTCCAACTATTCCATCGAGGAGAACAGTGATAGGGTAGAAAGTCATCTCAATGACATCTGGAGAGGAATCGACAGTTCTTGCCCATTGGGTGTGGTTTTGTTCCAGATCATCTCCTCCCCTTCTCCGAAAAATGACTGTAACATCCTGCACAATGAGTTTCATAAAGTTCTGAGCTCAAGGATCAATTTCCAAACGAACAAGCAAATATCTGTTCTGCTACTCATTCATAGACCATGGTCCAGCAACCAGGGACAACTGCCATCTATATTATTATTTAACCAGAAAAAAAAAAAAAAATCACAACTATCTTTATAGAACCCAAAACAGAATAGCTTTTTGAAAAAATTGCAGACATAAATTCAACACTCAAATATCAATCTTAATAATGATGTCATCATTGTCCAAATTATTGAATTTGAATTACAGGCAATATAAATTAAAAGTAAGTACCATAATATGATAATTAACAAATGCAACAATTCTTGACTGAAAGCAGTCAACTCGTTGCTAAAAATTTTGAAGATTAAAAGATGTAACCACCAAAACAGAACTAAGAAAATCCTTTAAAGAGAAAATGTATCACTAGAGTATCAATTGTAATCACAAATACTGAGAATATGTCTATATTACTTCTTTCCCAGTAAGATATGGTGCACTGCTAGGTTGAGGGTATATCCCTTGGCTGTTGAATAAGCCAGGATCAACCTGCACAAAGAATACAGAGTAAATCACTGGTGATTCAGAAGTCTTGAAATTTTAATGAAGGAAAACCTAACAGGAAGAAAGATTCAGGAACTAGCCTTATCCTTTAATTTCAGTTGACCTGAACTTGTATGACTGTATTTGTCAGAAAACCTCTGATTTCCGACATCGTGAACATAGTTTTTAATCTCCATCGTTGACAGAGGCGATGACTGATGTTGTTTAACATATATCACATCTTTACCACCAATAGTTACAGAAGTTATGACATGAGTCCCAAAATTTTCAATAAAGCTGTAAAATAAATAATTGTTAGGTACAATTACAAGCTATGCTAACAATATATACCTCTTAATAATTCAGAGTCCATACCTCGCCAAAGATGCTGGGTCCCAACTTGTTGGGATTGCCCGCTTTACATTTTCTTGCAAGACCAATGGAGATTTAAGTTCAACTTTAGCAAGTGGAATATAAAAACCATCCATAGATAGTGTCTTTGTGGCTGCAGCATCAATATGCTTTGAACCAGTGAAGCTAAATACAGAATTGAAACTACCGAGAGGGAAACCTTCAGATAGGTTAGCCTTTTGATTGAAGTACTCCACCATCTGCAGTCAACCATCACAAGAAGTATATTATAAAATGATAATATAATACAAGCATTTTAAAAATACACTGCCTAATGCTCTTAAGTTTTCAAAAGATGTAAAATTGCTGTTCATTACGCATTTTACCCTGATGTCAAGAGAATTTGACAAGCTCTCTCTCTAACTTTATCAAGATAATCCTCACCAAATGCAATGATCATTTCCATATTCTTTACCATCATGACCAAGAGCTCAGCAGTCGGCAAAACTTCTCAATATGAAGAAACCAAGCCAAGCTAAGTTTTGTTGCATTAAGCCCATTTGGGTTAAAATCAAATTCAATTACCCCAATTCAAAATCTATACATCTATATCTGACAGCTTCTAAGCTAAAACAAGCATTTCCACAGATCCAAAAGAGCTCATCGATTAGCCGAATATAGCTTTCATTACATGTCCGTTTCAAAAACCAGTAGCAGAGGCATATTCCTGTAAGCCTATCAGTATTCTCAATAAACTCAGTACTTAATTCTTTTGGTGCTCATCATTCAATTTGAGCACATTTCAGATGTGTTAATAAAGGGCCTGCCCTATGCCTATATAGTCCTTTCGAAGTGCAACCGTACCATCCTTAAGAAGTTCAAGCCAAATATCTTAAGCACTGACTTCTTTTCCCTCTTTCTCACATAAGTACAAAAGACCTTGAAGCTTGAGCTTGAGTTCAACCTTTGAGGTAGCTTCCATGAAGCCTACTAAGTAGTATCCTAAATTTGCATTGATAATTAGCAGCAAAGTCATATACAGGGAACGCAACAGGGTGGGATACAGCAGGGAATGCCATTCCATCCCCTCCCCATTCTCTATGAGTTATATACCAATTCCAGACAACACAAATATGAATCACCAACAGAAATAGATATCATTTAGAATAAAATAAGTGAAATTAACATGGGGCAGGGTGCAAAAATAGGTTGATTGAGAGATAAAGAAAAAGGGGAAAAAGATCTTTCTCTTCAGATAGACCAGAAGATTACAAGTATGCATACTTTAAAAAGCTCAAGCTAATAATTTGTATATAATTATTTGTAGTTTATTCGGTATTATGATATATTTCTCTTCCTGATAACAGGCTTTTTACCACTCCTTCTATCATCATCTTTCCCTCCATAATTGAAACATTAAGAATTCAGCATCGCTTTAACCGGAACATAAACTCAATTCTCAAACCTTTAACCCTAAACTGAAAAAAAAAAAAAAAAATTATACGTGAAATGGAAAACCATTAAAGATAGGCAGAGAACAACTGACCTCCTGAAAAGTACAAACTCCAGAGCTCTGTCGTCCAATAGACTCCTGTGAGTTCTTGATGTCCCATGAAACATCAGGAACAAATATGTTACCATACAAATGGAGATCTCTAGTGTGTTGTTCATCAAGCTGAACCACTCTAGACCCTGCAACTCCTTTACAGTACAACAACCTGGTATCATAATTCACATCAAAACCCCTCCCTAGCGCCTGCACTGAGTTTGTAGCTGTTTGGATAGCTGCTGCATTTTCACCCATGTTTCATCACCAAGAATTCTGAGAATTCTCCAAATCAGAAGCTGACCCAGTCTCGTAAACACCACAAACTCAGAAACCCAATTCTTTATTTCGGTCGTTCATCATGATTCGTGATCATCAAACCCGGCCTTGAAAGTCCTTGCGTTGAAAGCTGTTGACTTTGGACAAATCTTCCAGGAAGATACAGTACGATATTCGATGAGGTGTTCAAAGAATTGTGCTTTGATTCTCCTCTAGATCTTGAATCAATGAAAGATTATATCTAAAATTATCTTATCACTCCCTCCGTACTGTGCCTTTGTGGACGATTCTCTCTTTCTTCTGCTCTTGGTAACCCGGTGCATTGACTCTTCAGTGAGTCCTTAATTTTTACAGGAAATAAATTATTTTACACCTGGCGTGTAAGTTTGTCTAAAAGCTTGACCGTTGAATCGAGTTAGATTTTATCATCGGACGGTGCTCAAGTTACGAAGAGAAACTCGTTAGGTTAGTTTACTTGGATTCCCGAGTCCACTGACACGGTGAGAGTGATTGCATCAGGCCTGTCCTATTTTAGTTTACGGTCTTTTTCAAACCATTTTCCAAGCAATTTAACCAAAAAAAAAAAACAAAAGTAATTTTGTTTTAAAAAAACCCATCAACATACTGACTTTGATGTCAAATGAGAATGTTATATTTGTGTAAACAAGCATAAAAATAGCTCAATTTGTCATGAAAAGTCATATTCACTACTCACTAGTTTTTCTGTGCATGCAAATCAGCTTCTATCTGCAAGTCAAGAAAGTACATTTACCGTTAAATTAAGAAGAGTGGCCTTTCATTCATTAGAAAACTTTCATATATTAATTTGCTGCTGGTAATGATGATTGCCATCGTCATCCCACCAAAACTTGACCTAGCCCTTGCCCTTCGAATATTGCTTTGTTCGGAGACATGGCAGTGGCAAAGCTGAGGTAGAGAGATTCAGGAGAATTACTTGTCAGGTCAGGACTCAGGTGGTCCACTGGAAAGCTGTCTGTGTTGTGCAATGTGCACCTACCTAAATGCAGAGTTTATCTGCATCATCTCGTTTACAAAAGCTTAAACCCAATTGAAGAAGTTTTGATGACCATGTCTGTTATGAAATCGTCCAAGTCCATGACCATGTGTATAATGATTGATGACTCCTCAATCATAAAAGTTTGATTTTGTTACAGTATTACCATTCATTCACATCACAAGCACCAAACAAATATCTTCTCAACAGTATCATGTTTGCATCATCAATGGACACGGGTCGGGTCAGGTTTGACCCAACCTAATTAAAATCTAAAGCCCGATGGGTCAAAGAAAATGAATCAAAAGTCTGATAAAAAAAGAATCCAACGGTTCGTGTTTCGGGTTAATTAAACTCAGTTAACTTGTCAATTGGGATCAGGTTTGAATCGGTCTTAGGTTGTATTTACTTAAATTAATATTATATATTAATAAAAAATTTTACATAATTTATACAAAATGATTCGTAGGTACGAAGGATTCAAATCCGAAAAAACTCCTTCCTCAGAAAAATATTTTTTTGAAAATCACTCGGGTCAGGTCGAATAAAAATACCCAACCCTAGTCAATTAAAAGAAGGATGCTTTTGATCATCTGCTTAGAAAACCTATCTTCTATTTTATTTTTGGCGAAAAACCGGATTACACAGCTTATAAATAGAGACTATTCTTAAATTTTTTACTACTACCATTCAGTTTCACGCTAGCGAGGACGCACTTTGGATCAGCTCTCAAGCCCGACTCCCCGTACGTCACTACTAGAAGTCAAGAATTAAGAAATCTAGCAGCAATAAATTAACTCGACTCAACATACATTAGGAGTTAAAGAAAAGTCCATCCCATCAATCTTGCACAAAAATTTTCGACTAAAAGTACCAACTGATTCGAACTGTTTCTGTTTCACCGATAATTTGTGAACTGATAATGGAAATGACAAATATTTTATGTCTAGAATGGAGAAATTTTATATACATATTTGCTCAGAAACTCGGAAATTGGTCAAATAGCCGGTCCAAGTCCAATGATTTGAATACGCGTTATAAAGCAGAGTACGCAGTGATCTTCGCCTTAACGAAAAATATGATCAGTTTTGAAGCTCAATTTCACCAACTCACTGAGTGGCCCTGTTTCTTGATTCCCGCCTGAAGACAGCATTACATTCAGCTACATTTTGCATATGTGCACGGCACGTGCATCACTATAGCCGCTCCGAAACTACCATAAGGATTGAAAGTACATTGTAAAATTCGTCTTTGAGTAACATTTTGGCATTTCAATTCTCCACAGGCATGTTATAAACCAAACATCCACATATTCCATGTAACGCATTCAACTTGAGAGAATTAACAGAAACCCCTGCTGGGACTTTAAAATCGCTGCTAGTAATTCAGGCTGATGCAACATAACATACCCAGTTCCAAGTACAAGTAGTGGCTGCCCACGATGCATTATAATGGGCACTTCTAAAGCATGTGCATGCGCACACATATGACGCTGGTATGTAAAACATTCAAACACATGGTTATTACCCATCATAGCAATAGAAACTAAAGAATAATGATCATACAATGCTAAAAATCTCTGATCAGAGCTAACTGCAAATAATCTTAGACAACCCGACACATCAACTCTAGCCTACATGTACACAAACAGAAAATAGATAGTTAATTTACATTGCAAAAACAGTTTCAAAATGAGGTAGTAATATTGATATGAACAGGAAAAGGTCTAAAACCATGTGTCTGCTTTACAACAAGGTTAAATGGAACATCTACTTTCTTTTTAATGTATTTTTCCAATGATTCCCTAACATGTCCTTTTCAACAGTTTTTATCCTCTGCTAGTTGTTTAAGGTAATTAACCAGTGATTCACTAAAATATATACCTACTGTTGCATGCCAACTTTCTGTGGCTGGAACAAAAAGAAAATTGTTCAAAATTTACCCACTCATTGTGAGTTCTTAGTCCTCTTAGCAGCGAACAGTTGGCGAAGGAAAGCAAACTTTCCTCTAGCACGAGCAGATAGCTCTGTCATGTTGCCATTACTTGTTGCTCCTTCCTCACTGGAGTCAGATTCTGGAACAGATGATGGGGGTGGTGCAAGTGCGAAGAGGAAGGCATTGAGCAGGCGAATGATCTGGCTGAAGCTTGGCCTCATGTTAGGGTCCTCAACCCAACAGGATTGTACAATAAATGTAAGATCAGGTGATATATCGTCTGGAAGTCTAGGCCTCTCTTGCTACATATTCAGACATCAACAATAACCTGATTAGAACCATCTTCATTTAAAAATTCATTGCAAACAATTGATGAATGCAATAGAGAAATATAAAGATAATTAAGTCTTGAACCTTAAAAGCAGCAGCATAAGCAGCCTGCAAATTCGACATGCCTTCAAATGGCATGCGGTTTGTTAACAACTCCCATAAGACAATCCCAAAGCTATAGACATCAACCTTGTTATTGTAATGTTTCTTCTCACCCTGCCGCAATGTCACAGTGCTATACAACTGCAAAGGCACATAAATTGTTAATAAATTAGTGACAATTGTTCAGGAAAAGTTGGATAGAGTTTTAAGGAAATCCCTATAATTTCTGATGCAGCAAAATAGGGAAACTTGGATGGACCCATTGCATAAAAGAGTAAGGAATACTAACAGTAAGAACAGGAAGACATATACATAAAAATTTAAAAATAAGATAAATCCAGACAAGCAAACGATATTGACCACTTCCCAGCTACAGAAGGGAAGACTGAGACAGAAGGAAAAACTAGTTGTAGCTGCACCTGGAGAAGGACAGTCTAGAACCCGAAAATAGCATGGCATGTTAAACTGTTTCTTAAGCATATAATTTTGAAAGAAAACTCTAATTTGTACCCCCAGCACTTACAACATAACCAATAGACAAACTCTTGCAAAAAATCTGAAGAAAGCTTATACAGAAGTGGCACAAACCTCAGGAGCCATCCAACGGTAAGTCCCAGTTTCTGCAGTCATCATCTCAGTCACAGATTCTTCTCTCGCGAGACCAAAATCTGCAAGCTTCAAGGACTTCTGATTTGCTGTAAGCAACAAATTGTCTGCATTGAAATACTTAAACGTGAATTATCAACATTGAACCTTGTACGTCATGAAGGAAAGGAAATTACAATTAACTGCCTTTATTAGCAAAGATTTACATCATAATTGCAAGTATCATTCATCCCAGCTCAAAAGCAATCATTTAACAAATCTACAAATGCATAGTTATCATCTTTAGTATATGAAGATCTTGATTTCCACATTTGTTCTTACCATACAAAATTTCAGTACGATTTGCTAGAAATAATCAGCAAATGGAGAGTCATAAAAAAGTACAGACCAAAAGAGCTAAAAGTTTAACTCAATAATTAACCAGAATTCATGCCAATAGTCTTATTGGATAAAGGTGGGTAATGCACAAGGAAGTATGCTCAGCAAGTACCAGGTTTTAGATCTCTGTGTATAATCCCGTTGGCATGCAGACACTCCATAGCCCGAGCAATGTCAAGAGCATAATTTAAAGCAACATGAAGGTGTAATTTGTTTGGTCGCATGCCAACTAAATACTTCCGTAATGACATCCCTGGTAATAGTTCTGTTACTATCACCATCAGCGGATCCTTACAAGCTCCAATGAACTGCAAAGGCAAGAAACATTACAAGCTAAGTAAAATGGATATGGCAGATTCACTTAAGAGGTAAAAATAGATGGTTGGGAGCAAGCATTAAAGGCGAACAATAATGACATACATATATATTAAATTATTATTTAAAATCTTTCAATGGAAAAAAATAACGCACAAATGTGAGTAAACTAGCAGATACATTCTTTACTTTGACACTCACCTTGACAAGATTATCATGTTTTACTCTAGACATCATATTAACTTCACGAGCGAAACGATCCTCGAGTTGAGCTCTTTCTCCTAAAGTGCTCCCACGCTGGAGAACTTTGATAGCAACAATTCGATCACCATACCTGGAAAAGTATTAGACTACACCTATGTAACTAGGACACTCGCTGTTAGGCAAACTACTCACACATCCAGGGTGCTGGTCAATAGTACAATTCACTTCACAATAAATGTAAAATATAATGCTCATCATTAAACAATAGAAAATCATATCTACACAAATTTATACGATAAGTTTATATGCCGTTTTGAATAGTAGTCAATCCAATACAATACATCTTAAATACACCAAATGTACCAAAATAAAACTAATCAACGCGGTGGCATTTGTTCCTCAAGAAAAAGACTCACTTCCATTTTCAAATATATTAAAAAAAAAAAAAAAACAAATTCTAATTCATCATACATTAGGTCCTCCTGTTACACATAAATCCCAGTATCATTACACATTTGACTACAATAAACAAGTCAGTGGCAATGTACAATAAATGGTAATCTTTGGTTACATAATCCAGCAACCAGTTGCTTACATTATCTTCCCAAGACAGGCAAGCAGACCTTGACTATAACAACTTATAAGTTATAGAATCAAGCAAATATTAGAAACACTGTTTCCATAATTATCAAAACAAAATTCTAGAAATAAAAATAGAAAACTTAAAGAGAATAAAGTTGACACTGACCTTCCTTCATAAACTTTCCCATGAGCTCCTTCACCAATTTTGGAACCGATAAACAATAATTTGGGGTCAACTAGCAGACTTTGGTCGATGGTCAACTGCGGGTCCGTTATGGATCCATTTTGCGAGACGGCCTGCGATTCTGACTCGACAGACCTCCGCAAAACATGCTGCTCTTGTTCCCCCTCTTCTCCTCCCCCTCCCCCTCCTCTGTTCCTGTCACTGCCGTAACTCATGGTTGTAACCTCAAACTATGCCCGAATTCCTCATTTTTTTGCTTTTAATTTTTATTTTTTCTTAAATTAAAAACAATTAATCACCAGAATCAGCTGAAAGCAAACATAACTCCGTTCGATTTCACTAACATCCTTAAACAACCGAACCAAAACGCAATTCCTCTAATCACCGTTACTTCTCCGTCAAAATTAACCATTCAGCTAACGGTAAACCCTTCCCAAAGAAAATAAAAATAAAAATGAAAGATATTTCAAAATTTCTCACCGATTAATAAAACAATTTCTGCTCTGAAGTCAGAAGCTCTCAGCCTAGTGTTCCATGAAGTAATTTCTTAGTAGAGAGAAGCTCTAACAAATGAAACTAGATAAGACAAAAAGCAACTTACAGTCCACGCTTAAAACAAAAAACCGCTTTACATAATCATCTCCATCTCCATCTCCATCTTCATCTTCATCTTCATCAGCAACAACAAAAAACGACGTCGTTGCTAGCAACTTTACTCAAAACTTACTCGAAAAGTAGTTTGCTTTCTCTCTCGAATTTTTCCTGTGACATTACGAGTCTGTTCCGATGGAGATGGAGTTTTTGAAAAGTGGAGGAAAAAAATTTTAATAAATAAATATATAAAGCGAAGAGAGGAGTTGATTTTGGAGAATAGTGAAAGACCAATCACGATATTACACGTGGAGAGCACAGGAATCAGGCTTCTGCTTCGGTAACATCAGCGATTTGGACGTTCTTGGTCCAGGATGCTTTGGTGCACCTCTCTCTTTTATGGACAAACTCAACTCATCCCTCATTTTTGGCTCGGCTCGGCTTTTCTCTTCATTTTATTTTCCCTCGTGCACGTAAAACCTTTTTTTTTTTTTTTTTCAATTATATATATCGCGTTTTCGCATCCGTACGGTTTTATAATTTTTATTGACTAAGATGACGTTTATATAAATTCAATTTAAAAATCAAAATTATCATAAAATCATCTCAAAATATTTTAATATTTTCAACAAAGACAATAAATGAAAATTTTTATTTTCCAATTAAAAACTAATATTAAAAATACAAATTTAAAAAATTTCAGGGAAATAAATTTTTTTAAATATTTATTATCTTTTATTCAAAATAAATAATTATATCTTAATTCTATATAAAACAGCCTTTATTTTCTTATTAAACCTTTCATCTAATAATACACATATTGACAATATCATTTATATAACAATTTTGAACCACTATTAGATTAGTTTGATACATAAAACTTGTGATACAAATTTTTTAAGAATAATATTACGCCATCTATTAGTTCTTTTATTATATTATTTTTGATTTATTTGTCACTTTAATTAATATAAAAAAATGTAGGATCATTATAATATAATCTATTTAATTTACTTTTAACTTCTTATATCTTAATCCTATTATAATATATAAATTTAAATAAAATAATTAATAATAGAAACGACGACAATAAATATATATATATATTTTTAATCTTTCTTAAAGAAAAGTATAAGGGAAAAGTAGATTTATGAGTTTCATTAATAGCAATAATGTTTGGTTGTGGAAGGAGCATGGGTCTGCCACGTCGCAGTAGCAGGTGGGGCCCAATTTCCCCCTTCATGGGTGGATACTGGATGGATATGTGGTCCTCCTTTCGCTCTGTATCCATCCGATTACGACTGTAGGCTGATTGGTCTGCTCTGACATTCACTATATATTTGTGTGAATTCTGATCCTCATTTTTTGGAATTTATTTTGTGATGGTAAGATAAATCTTTATTATTTTAAATAAAAATACGTCAAACATTAATTTTTTTATATTTTTATATGAATTTGTTTGTTATATTAACTCCATTTGTCCACACTCATTACTTCAATGTTATTTGAGTTATAAAACTTTTGCGTTGGATCAACAATTTCAAAAATATAATTTATCAAAATGTTATATATATATATATATAATTAAATTGATTTTTGTTTTCATATAATTAAAAGTTAGGCGAGATTGAAAACGACGAAGGACATCAAAGACCAATCATAAAGTTAAAGTGGAAAAATAAGAGAAGTGGGGGCCTCTTTCACTGCTTAGGCTGCTATGAGTTGACAAGTCGATCCCCTCTCCCTCGTACGCTCTTAAAAGCATGCATGGACGTCCCTCAAGTGTATCTCTATCTACTTGAATGTTCTTCCTACCTCATTCTCACCATCACACGCACGCACGCGCGCACCCTGTTAATTTTATTTTATCTTCTTTCAATTTTAATAACTAAAGAGAAAAAAAAAATTCTCCATAAAACTTTCTTGTATATTTTTAAATTACAAATTTTAAATTTATACTTACTTCCTAATTTAATCTAAAATTTTAGATTTAAAATTAAAAATTTATATTTAGTGATACAAATTTGTAAATTATGTCAATTATTTAATTAATTGAGATTAATGATCATAAATTTGTTAATTTTTTATAAATTATATTATGATAGTGTCAAAAATTTATATTAAAATATTTTAATCCTCTTAAAAGATAATCTTTTTTAATATTTTCAAAACTCATAAAAAAATCTGTATTAATAGATTCGATCAAATTAATACTAACCGATAAGGAAGAAATAACAAACAGTTCGATCCCTACTATTATAATATTATATAAAGTCTCCATATTAACAAATAGTAATAGAATTTATTAATAAATTTTTGAAAATATAATAAATTAATGATTTCTTAAAAATTTGCTTTAGTCTCATATTAAACTAAAAATTATTTTAGAATAATATATCTTTTTTTAAATAATAATTTTTAAATTCATTAAATGGCCAAAAGCTATGATATTCTGCTACTTTAGCAAGATAATGGAATGAAAAATAATTAATAAAAATGATATACTTTTAAAACTAAATAAATCCACCTATAAAATGCTTTAATTATTATCATGTATAAAAAATATCTGATTCATGGTCGGTGGCTACAATGCTATACTTTTTACTAGAAAAAAGAAGTGAAAGTAGGGCTTGATTCATTAAAGCGAGTCAGAGAGAGGCGTGAGATTCAAAGTTAAATGTTATGGGCAGAGACGGAGAAGAGTAACTACACTACACCTTTGATTTCGCAGCCTTGGTCTTGTAAATTGCAATAATTCTTTTTTTTTTTTTTTTTTTTTAAATGGAACAAGCCACGCACACGCAGCCGCTGTGTTGTGTATAGCCTTTCCTTGAATTTGTGAGTTCTGACCTTAAAGCAAAAAAGCACTTTTGAAGGGTTTAATGCGTGATTATCACTTTGGTGGGCGTGCCCTTCTTCCATGTTCGGCCTGGCGGCTTGGTCAGCGGCTTAATTGTCTGTCTCGGGCTTTGTCCTGAGAGATGATCTTCTGAAACCAGATACAAGACATTCATGGTAAGCTCAATTATTTTCAATATCAAGTTGGCCCATACACTTTATTGAGTTAAAATTTTATAAAAATTCTCTTGAATTCACTGAATTTACAGTAAATTAATTATTAAAATATAAATATAAATTAAAACAAATTTATTCAGTGGACATGATT
The DNA here is from genome assembly GCA_026225775.1 of Bursera palmeri. Taxonomy (NCBI): domain Eukaryota; kingdom Viridiplantae; phylum Streptophyta; class Magnoliopsida; order Sapindales; family Burseraceae; genus Bursera; species Bursera palmeri. The sequence goes on along the minus strand of JANKKB010029271.1, from coordinate 1,055 downwards.
TAAGAGAATTTTTTTAATGAAATTCAGATTTGTCCGTGAGTTGAGGAGGGAGGCCTATAAAATTAAATTAAATTCAGGTCAACGTGTTCAGAAACAAAAAGGAATACTTTGTATAACAAGTAAATGGTAGCCAAATGTCAAAATTAGGTTGAATTTCGGTAGATTATCACTAAAATTCAATGTTTACATTTTATAGTTAAAATGTTTGAATACATTCTTATAATAAATTATTTGAATAGTAAAATGTTTTTATAAATACGTTAGAATTATAAATAATAAATTATATAAGCAGCTTGTATATATGAAATTATCTTTAAAAAGATTTAAAAGATAACCAAATTGTGATTTTTTTTAAGAAATAAAAAATTCTTATAAAATTTAACCAATTTCTTCTCTAAATATCAAATTTACCTTTCATTTTATAAATTTTGAAGTAATAATTGATAGCTCTATATATAATTTTATATATACCTTATTATTTCATAATTTATATTAATACGTATCGATAATAAATTTATAATATTATTAAATTGTCGAGCAACTAATCTGATAGTTAAATATCTTACTCTCTAGATGGATGCTTAATTAACTAAAATTATATATATAGTTGTTTCTCAAATCCAAATTTAGTTTTTTTGATGTTTTTTTTCACATATACCATGGTTTTTATTTTACTATTTAGAGGTATTTATTTAACAGTAAAAAATCCTTAAGATATCATAAAAATATAAAAAAGTATTAATAAAAGAAAAAGATTTGTAGCAAAACAATATGGGTATGGATCGGGCCATTGAATAATTTTTTTTAAACAAGATGGAGAGAAAAAGATGACACGTGAGCAAGAGCAATAATGAAGGATGATGAAGTGGCAGTGGTGGTGAGATAAGGTTGTTAATTTTCTGGTCTGGTTGCTTCCAAAGCCAAGGAGGGCCGGCTCAGCCTTGCCCATTTGATAGTTTTAGTGGAACACATGTCGGTAACGATCCTTACATGTATACTGTTTACCTACCCCTCGATGTGACCATCTTCTCCTTTTTATTTTATTTTAATATATG
>JANKKB010029270.1:0-21301 GCA_026225775.1 Bursera palmeri | reverse complement strand
GGCCTGGAAGAGATGAGAAGAGAGAGATGGTGAGAAGGAAGGAGGGTAAAATGGGATTTCGTTAATTTAAAAAAAAATCAGTCATAACGGCTGTTAAGTGCTTGGAGCTAAGTGTTAGTTTATGAAAATATTGGAGTTAAGGGTTTTTACAAAATCTATCTGGGGGGTCAAAGTCATTTCCCCCTTCTTAACAAGCAAAAGTGGATTGTTATTCTTAGTAAGGGTTTTTTAATTTATGTTACTCATGATGGACATTTAGAAGTGATTGCTTAGTGAGATCTCGGTATACTTGGGCCACTTGGCTGAACCTGGCTGATCTCAGCATCCACTTGTTTTGGAAACCACAATCTCTTGTATGGATTTTTTTCGTTGGTGCAGACGGTGCCTATGTAATCTTGATGCTTCTTTATCTGCCTAGAATATTCATTCCAATTAACTTGTAGAGTTCATATTATAAGTGGGCTGAGATTATTTTATATTTCCTCGCACATTCTGATCAAGATTGATGCGGTATTTTTACTACTGACATGATTTATGTAACCTCTTGCCCCTCTTTCCTTTGAATCTATTCTATTAGTGAAATTCTGCTAGCTTCAAACCATCCACACAAACTCTTTTATACAAGCCGATATAGTCCAAAGATGTTGAACGAGTGAAAATTGAAAATAAATTGATCAAATCTTAATAGATGATGTGGCAAATCATACAGTGTTGAAACAGTATGTGTAAAGAAGTTGTGTTTTACCATTAATTTCAGTTCCATTTATGTGCCGATCGGTCACAGTTTAGGGGTGCCTCATGCTTGAATTGACTGGATCCACAAATTTTTTTAAAAATCTTCCTACCTTTTTTGTTCTTACATATGCAAATAATTAAATTTCTTTCTAGGGGTTTGTTAATAAAATTTTGGACCAACAAATTTAATTTACAAAATATCTAAAACTAAAGGTTGATAAATAAATCTTGTATATAAATTTTTAGCAAAATTTAATATTTTATTATCAAGAATAAAATCATTTTTGGGCGAACCCTCAATGTTGTCGTCAGATAATCGGTTTTCATTTATTTAGTTTTTGTAATGAAGATTGTAAAAGCCAGGAAAGAATGTAATTTAAAATGTAATATGTATTTAATAGTCAAAATATCACTTAATATGACAACAAGGTTAATTTAGTCTTTGCATACAAAGATTCTATGATAACTAATAGATCCTCTAACGGCTAGCCAAAAGTGGGGGTAAGTTTAATATTTAGGTTAATACCCTAGGGGTGCCTATATATTAATCCCCTTTCAAGCCTCGTCTTCTCAACCTCTCTGAGTAATATCTGACGAACCAGTTGGGTGAGAAAAAAAAAATCATTTAAATCGAGAAAGTAGCCAAAATTGGTAGTCACACGTTGTGTCGTTGTGAGTTTCTTCCTGACTAACTAAATTGGTCTCCATGACAATATGTTTGTACCATATCCAATGTAATAGTCCTCGACCCTCGTCGTTAAATTCAACTCACATGAGGAGTATCCATATTTGAAAAAATAGAAACATATCAATGGTGTCAAACCGACACTTTTATACATTCAATCAGAATTAGAAACATTTGTGACCTAAACTAAAGCTAAAAATCATAAAAACCAGAAAAAAAGTGCAAAGAAATTGCTTTTTTGTGATTCGGACTGTAGAACCGTATGGCCTTGCAGGCTAAACCAGTCTAGACCGTGTGGTCGTGCAGCCCAAACCGTGCGACCTTGCGTTTCTGCCGTTCAAACAGTCTAGCCAATCTAGATCAGGTAAGTCAAATAAGTTGTTATTTTAATAGTGTACGATATATAAACACAATGATTTTTGTAACATAATCTAGACCAGGATCTGTCGGTACTGAAATACTTGTTTTTGGTACCTTTAAGTAATTCTAAAATCCATTGGAAGTTGTCTTATGGTATATAATTCTTCCTGTTTTGTTTTCTCCTTGTAATGTGATTAGTTTATTTCTGATTTTTGTGGTTTTTTCATTTTATCTAAGGATCTTCCAAACTATGCCCAGCATACCTATCTTTTCACTTCCCCAGTAATGGTAATGATTTGAGTCATGGTGCGGTAATGCCACTAAATCTAAGCAAAAACCATTGATCTTTGCAACAATCCTATGACGAAGGAACCCAAGCTTCAGGTGAATATGGATAATTATGTGTATATCTTGTTTCTTGTGTGTGCAAGAACCTGAATCACAGATCATCCTCATCTTCATTGGTATTCTTATTTTCTGCTTTGTTTTCTCTAACCATTTTTTGTTGTCCTCAGGGTGCTAGGAGAATAGTTGTTGACTGGACAGATCTTGACTCGAGGCTAGACAGTTCACTGCAAAAATATTAGGTGATGAAGTGGCTCGTTAGGAGAGAGCAACATCTTCTAGTCATTGGAAATATCATATTTTCAAATATACTTAATTCTTTTTTATTTTTATTTTCAGATAATAATATACAATTTAACAATGTATTTTTTATTTAGACATTTACTATATTTTATGTTCCTCAAGTCACAGCTTCATGTTAAGAATCAAACCTACTGCGTTATCCATTGCCAATGAGCGCCAGTTTCTGCACATATTAACTGCAGGCTCATTGATTGAGAATAGAAGATCAAAGACACTTTCTGCTTCTCAGTTTTAAGATATTCAGAGAAGCCTGCAATCTACTTTGCGAAAAGGGTTCCTGAAAAGCTGCCAGGGGAAAAGAAGTTCAGGAAAGAAATTTCCTGGTAAAACTTTGAAATGGAACTATAAACAGGAGCTTCCTTTCATTTTATAGGTCCAGACAACATCCCAACATGCTTAGGTCATAGTTCCTCATCAAAGTTCTACCCTGAACATCCCAAAATCCAGAGTAAGCTTAGGCCAAAGATGACACCACTGGCACGATAAGAACCAGAAATCAGCACTAAAATTGCCAAAGCTCAATCACATCCTGGATGAGTATGTAAGAATTTACATCTGTGATAAACTGAGATATCCTAGATAGCATCCATAAAAAGAAAAACGAATATGGACAGAGAATATTTAATCTCCCCAATGGTTCTTGTTTGATTTTAGTATCTTGATATTTGTATAAACAACTAATGTTAACAAATAAACAGTCGTTTTCACGATTCTCTTCCAAGTTTTTTCTTTTCTTGTACGGCAACTCTATCACTTCATTCCACCAAACCTATATCGATTGCTTATTAGTTAAAAAAACAAAATTCTTACACTAATCATCATGCATAAACTAACTTCAAAATATATATTAAGAGAAAACAAAAAGGAATGATTTTAGTACCTTGATATTTGTATAAACAACTAATGTTAACAAATAAACAGTTGTTTTCACTATTCTCTTCCAAGTTTTTTCTTTTCTTGTGCAGCAACTCTATCACTTCATTCCACCAAACCTATATCGATGGCTTATTAGTTAAAAAAACAAAATTCTTACACTAATCATCATGCATAAACTACCTTCAAAATATATATTAAGAGAAAACAAAAAGGAAAGAAGTAAAACTTATCAGTAATTTGGTCTGGAAGTACTATCGTTATCATCATCAAGAACAAGCTTGACTCCATTGTTCTTAAGGGAATTAACAATTGCCCATATTTTGGTGCGGTTCTTAAAACCTTTTTTCTCAACTTCTTTGTTTACATCAACATGAATCCCTCTTCCTTCCCCCAGTTCAAGGCCTTCCACCTTGAGTCTCATAGCCAAAACCTCTCCAACAACTGTTGCTGCCTTGGCATTGCAAGACCGGCTACATTCAAGTGAGTTTTTGATGGAATGCTCAACTGTTGAAGCTGTTGCGACTATCCTCCCATTATTTCTGTCCACTACATTTGCTGTAATGTACTTCAATGACATGAACATCCGCAGCACATACCTCTTCAAAACCGTCATACTATTGAATTTCCTGAAATTTTTTTACAAGATTTGATAGTTTAGCTCACAGGAGTCGGTCTCAATTCAGAGAAGACAAATACAAAAGCAATGGCATATTTGTGTGTTGAATTTTATCAATATAGTGGTAGGTGTTATCTGAGAAAAGAGGATGGAAAACAATCTCCTCCGTTTGTGTGATTGCTAGTGCTCATAGCTAACATGTCTCCTAAGCAGGGCATCCTTCTATCCATTAAAACAGCACAGAGCACAAAGGGCAAATACTGACTTAATCCTGAAATTCTTACTTCAGTCTGTAGTCATTAACTGGATGGACCTAAGGCAATCCCGTAGATCTAAAAGCTTATGATATTGTACTCAAACTAATGCCTTTTGCTCCAACTTCCATTAAAAATCATCTTGGATAATTTAAACTTTCATAAAAGATCAGTAACCGGCTCAAAACAGGAGAATTTCCCCAAAAACTCTTAAGTGGAAGTGGTGTATCATATCATCTTTTACACTACTTGTATGAAAATATGACTTGTACATTTATTTATTTTAAAGCTCAATAATTATGGTTACTTAGCTGAAAGAGAAACTAAATACTTAACATATGATGATGAGATATGCCCCTCCCAACTTACCGAAGTGTTTTTCCGAATTCGTATATGGGTCATTATAAATTTCAATTAAAGCATTCAAAACTGATCAAATAGAACAATTTTTATCTTTTTAAGCTCTATGAGGACAATTTTCAAGCAGATTGTGTGCAGTCCTCAAACGTTTAGGTTTTCCTTAGAATATGAACCATATACAAGAAAATGTGAAATTTCATTAAAAGAGAAGATAAAGCTTACCCACCTAAGAGTGGTGGTGATCGAGACGCAAAGAGAGCACAAATTGCAAATGAAGAGAGAGAGCACAAGGTAAGTGCGAGCAGATGTGGCACTGGAGAGGACGATAGAAAGTCTGAGAGTGTTATTGTACTTTACTGTTTTAAAAACACAAAATATTATGCAAATTCTAAAAATAACTAAATTAAGAGCGAACAAAGTCTTGTGTTATTTCAAGTGTTAAAACGATCACATATAAAAATAGAATGCGTGAAATGTAAAGTAATGCAAATCAGAGAAGAAAAAACAAGATTACACGACTTCTGAAGCATGATTTTGTAAAGCTTTTAGATATACTAATTCATGTTTCAAGACCACACTGGAGCGCATATGCAAGATTCCTTTGAAAACATTTAAAATAGTAATAATAATTAAAGTCATTTATGCAGGTATCTTTCACTATGTTACCGGGGAACAAAGTCTATAGCTTTTACCATGAAGCTGTAGCCATGACACCATACATGATATATACATCACAGCAGATAAACTAAATAGAAGAATACGACCATGTGACACTCAAAGGAGAGGGTAATTAACTTTTTTGAGTGGATATTTCTCATAGAAAATGGATGGATGAGGGCAGGACGTGGTATTTCTCTAAACAAAGTCTAAAACCTCATTTCCAAACTAGAAAATGGCAGTGGTCAAATTGTTGAAGACAACAATTACCATCAGAACTAATTAACTTTCTTAAAATATTAATTTTAATATTCTTAAAATTCAATAAAATCAATTTATAGTTAATTTGATAAAAATGTATATTCTCTACACAGTTTTTCCTAACAATTTAATAAATTTATATTAATAGGATTAAGTTATGAGGAGAATATATAACATTGTTTTATAGATTTAACTATCAATTTGACAATTAGAACACAGATTTAACTATAATAGAATGCCGAATTATTATATTAAAAAGCTTTAATATCAACTCTACTAGTTTTTGGTTTAAAAAAATTATATAATATGCTCCAATATGCCCCTCACATGAGCAAAATGGGTTCAAACAGAAATATAAATGCAATGCAATGCCAGAGACAAACACAAGTCCTCTTATTCTGTACCATATCAAGTAACCAGTAAAGCCAGAAGCTTAAAATAACATATAAGTTAAACTTCAGAATAGAAATTAATATCTGAAAATATATAGTATCCTTCTTTCACTAAAAAGGAATGGAAGATGAAGCTAATCTCAAGCTAAATCAAGTTCACTTTCTAGTTCTCCATTTCTTGGTTGCGAAGAAAATAATTCAAAGAGAAACTTTCAATTTTATTACTTAGTTCTTTCAGATATTTTATCAAACATCTACTATGCATGTCCTAAAAAATAGACCATTGCGTGGCAAAACCCCAGATGTATAACGAACCTCCAAGGTCAAGAAACGAAGAACTACCTGATAGCGAGTAAAAGAGATATAAATCAGAGAACCACTTTGCGTAGCCTCCGAGTTCTGAATTTCGAGTGGCTTCTCGTAGAAGGTCAGCAGCACTTCTTCTTTTGTTCTCCGTACGAGGATGATTTTTTTATTTTTCTTCTTTTATTTTAGGCGCTTTTAGAATGGAATCTCTCAATAATTGAGACTGTTTCTTAAACAATACCGTTACTATCACAATACCAATAAAACCCAAATATTAATGGTCAATTAATGAAAAATCAACCAAACTAACCCAAATTGAGGATCTTTTTTAAAAATAACCAACCTCTTAGTTTTTTTAATCAACCAAACTCAAATAAATAATAATTATACACATCTTTCTCTTTTCTCTCTATCTTTTGATTATCTGGCAATAGTCCAGTAACGTTTCGACAATGGTTCAACGATTCTGATGATGATCTGATAATAGTCCGATGAGTCTGACAATGATTCGGTTAGTCTGATGAAGGTTTGACAATGATTTGACTAGTCAGGAGACGGTCTGACCAATTTTAAGATGAATATTTAAAGATTTTGACAATAGTCCGATGACAGTTGGACGATTCCTGTGGGTGTCTAGTTAAAAAGTGTTAGAGCAGAGAAAAAGTTTTTATAGATTATATATGGCCAGGTATATTGATCATAAAGCTAAAAATAGATAGAAAAATACAAAAAACCATGGGGGTTGGTTATTTTTAAAGACTCCCCTCAATTTCAGTTATTTTGTTACTTTCCCTTAATTAATAGATATTATTTGAAAAAAAAAAAAAGAAAAAAGAAAAGTGGAATAAAGAAACCATTCCATGTAAAATTATTTAATTTTAATTTTATATTCGATTATATTAATAGAATTATTGATTTTTTAACAATATTGTAGTGCTTAATTTTATGATAACTGATCAATTATATAAATTTATTTAATTCTTTTATTTTTTATACGATCTTACAAGATCCTCCTCCTTGTATATAATGAGACATCTGCTAAGTTTAAAACACATAAATGAATCAATTCTCTGGCCTCTAAACTTTTTTCCTTTCACCAGATGAATGCCTTTGTCTATGAACGTCTTCTGCCTCGCCGTCAACCTCAAGCACGATACCCACCTCTGTTGTTTTCTTTTATGATTCGAGAAGATGTCTTCCCCTTTACCGGAAATGCCTTTTCTTCACTCTTGTCAAATGATCTTGTAATCCTTGCTTCCAGAGCTTGCCAAGATCACATTGGTTCATCAAATTAAATAATGGTTAAATCCTGAGATTCCTCAATTGGGGCTACAACACATAATCAAAATTTGGAGTTAAACTTCTTAAAATTTGGAGTAACAATTACAGTAACTCTTTATAAGAAATCTTTGATAGATTCATAACTTTCCATGAACAATGTGAAAATATTCGCGATGAAGGGATTGAAGCTTTGCGGTAATTACCTTTTGGTAACCCCTGATACTCATTTTTTAGTGGAGTCCAGGCTTCTTTCGAAGTGGTTGCTGCTTCAATTCTCCAATAATAATAATAATAATAATAATAATAATAATAATAATAATCATGGACTGCTTCTTGAACGAAGAGAAATGCTTTAGAGTCCTTTTTTATTTTTCTTCAACCTCTGCTCATCATCTGGACTGGGGAAGTCATTAATAGAGTCTCCATTTTGAAGCTCTAGAACTTATATATATTGCTCTCCATAAAAAATGGGAATCAGTGGTTACAACATCGTCACTGAATTTCCATTGAAAGCCACGATTACTCTTTCTTTTTGGCTTACGCATTATGCCCAGTATGATGGGAACCTAGCTCTAATACCAAAAATCGTTGGAAGGAGAAGAATAAAGTTCTACAAATTTAGTTTTAACGCAAGAGAACGCTAATTAACTCATATGTTCCAGAGAAAAAGCACTTAAATTCATGCTTTATTTGTCACGACCCGGAATCTCTAGTACAGGAATCCCAGGGGTGACTATGTAAATATATAAAGTAAAAGTAAATAAAACTTTTTAATCGAAAACATTTATACTGAAAATACGGTTTATAAATAGTACGTAGTAAATACTCATTCTGACTACCCAACATACACATGACTGTCCGAGATCCTCTACGTGAGCTCCGGACCATTCCCGCTAGACTCCTGACCTCGGGTACCTGTGGAGGAAGGGGTGAGCAATACAGCCCAGTAGGAATTCCTAACATAATACAGTTCTATAACATTTTACATACCTGCATGCATCATACAATCACACACCAACATACCTAGTCGTACTCCATCTCTCGTATACACTAATAACACTATCACGCGTTCCCATTCACAACCACAATAGTCGCCATACGTAAGGTACCTCTATATTCCGTACCGAGCACACCTCGGTCACACCACCATATATATATATATATATAAATCATCCGATCCTAAGACCGTTCAATAACTACCACTAGCCTGCATAGTCACACCCACATACGGTTCTCCCGTATCTCATCCATCTCTTCACTTACGTAGCTCAAATATCTTATAACGTGTATTCACATATCACTCGTGTCTCATAAGTCTCACAGTACACGAGTACCATAATCCCGGGTCATGTACATATCACAATACGTGTACACCCATATACCATGCCTCATAATCCATATATCCGATCCGTTCACTAACTATCTCATCCGTTCCATAATCCGTGGATATACGCGTATCCCTAAACTCTAACCGTAATCCCCCGTATAGTCTTACGTGATATCCCATGTCTTTAATCCTTTCCGTATATACCATCCGGTGACACAATCCTATGCGTACGCTCGATATACCACCTTACCGAGTATTTTCGTATAACCGTATACGCATCCGTAACGTCTGGATCTATCTAATCATCTAATGTACCTATTCGTTAATCACACACAGTCTCTATTCCCTAAGCCACAACAGTAAAATAAGTCCATATGCATAGCAAAATATAATAGAACTATACAGTCAGAAATCCCTACCTTGATATCCGAACTATGGCTCCCGGACCTCGTTCTCTCTCTATCCTTCATCCGTATCGTAATTCCATGCGTTCCGATGAATCCATATGAGTCCTTAGAGTTACGGAGTCCAATCATGCAAAACCGGGAACCGGGGTTAAACGAATATTTTACACATCGGGGGTATTACTGTAAATCCATAAATTACACAAAACACTCAAGCGGGGGTAATATCGCTAACCTGAAAACCCTTGGGGGTCTATACGTCGACACGCGTGGCAGGGGATAAACTGCCAACATCCAAAACCCAAGGGGGGCGCCATAGGGGTGAAACTGCCAAAGGGATAAACGGAGGGGGCCGACTGTAATTAGCCACCTCCACCGTTGATTCACGGTTTGTCACTGGAAAACATGATCGGCTACCGGGAATGACGAACGGAGGTCACCACCGTGATTGTCTCGGCGAGGGGGACTTGTCCCGACCATTGGCGACGGCAACCGGTGGCCGGAGGAGGCAGATTGGCGTTGGGGAGGCGTCACCTGTCGGAGCTCGTTGCTGGCGATCTAGGCCTCGGACGGTCGATCGGAGGACATGGCCGGAATCGTCTGGCCGAGATGATTCCAACACCACCGGTGTCGGGGGCTGACGACTCCGGGATGGGCTGGCGGCCGTTGACGCATGCGGTGATGTCCGGCTTGATCTACGGCGTTTTCGACACCGGACAGGGAAACGGCCACCACCACGACGATCAGTAGGCCGAGACGGTTCCATCGCCACCGGCCGTGGAGGCTGACTCGCCGGGAAGGTGAAGCGTCACCGAAGAGGCAGTGCGCACGTCTTCTTCGGTGACTGGGGGTGTTTCTGCAGTTTTGTGCAACTGCTGGACTCCTCTACAGTTTATATAGAATTTGGCTTCAGGGGTGTTTCTGTAATTTTTCAAACCTTTCCGAGTTTCACGAAATTATCCCGAAACTCCGGAATCTCAAGATAAACTTATTTCCGTCTATATTCCACTCACGTGGTCCCCAAAATCCATAAAACGGGCACTAAAGACGAAAAATCTATGAACTTGTGAAAATTATACTTTAGCCCTCTTTTCCCGAAAACTCCCGAAAACTTATAAATGTGCATACACACGAAGTCATCACGTCTGTGTCAGCCCGTGTACGTCACAATCACGTCGTATCAAGATTTCTAACTTTAAAATCTTTCACTAACACCCCTGATCACTGTTCCCGGGAATCCGGATTACCACATTATTCCAAGACCAAACTAGTATTTATAGGACAGTTGAACTAAAAATAAGTAAAATATTATCATCTAAGCTGAGAAAATCAGTTATATTAAAAACAAAAAATGGAAACATTTTTTTACATAAAAAAACAGATGAGATTGTTAATTAATAGAATAGTCTGATTTTTGTTTAATTAATCCATCAGCTGCTTTTCTAATAATAATCAAGAATGATTTAACCTGTCAATCTAATACAGAGATTTTTCTTTTTTCTCGTAATTTTCTAATATAACTTTTTTTTCTTTGAACAATCCTTTTGTTAATATATTTCCATGATAATATAACTTAGTGGGTTTTAATTTCATTTCTTCTAAATTACTAACAAAAGTATCCATTTTTAAAACATCTTCAATTTCTAAATTTATATTTTGATTAGTATCACCGCAAGAATTTTAACTTTTTAATATATTTAAAAAATGTTGTGGGTGACAATACTTTAAATAAGAGTTGTTCAATGATAACGTTTTTTCAACGTTGTGGAGAAATTATTTTGATAGTGTTTTTTAAACGTTGTAAATAAAGGTTTTATAGTGTTTAAAAAACATTGTAAACAAAGGTTTTTACAACGATTACAAAACGTCGTAAACAAAGGTTTTTACAAAAATTTAAATCTGACTAATCCTGGACAATTGCCAACTTTGCCAAATTCTTTATTATTCATTTCCGTTTTGCAATAATATTTTTTCCTTGAAACTCAAAAGTATTTAATCTATCAGATCCTTCTAATTTTAGGTTTTTAAGTTGAGTATGAATACTTTCTAGTTCAGTATCTAAACTGTTTTTACCAACTTTATCAGTTAGCGTAATTCCTTGTTTACTGTTGATGATTATTTGTAATAAATTAATAGAATAGTCTAATTTTTCTTCAAGTTTTACGTAACGATTTTCGTATTCTTCTAATCCCTTTTGATTAGCATAACAAAAAGTAACTAATTTTTTTAAAATTCAGTGTTTTACACGGGAAAATTCATTAACCCCTAGTTAAATTTTGAGAAAACACTTTACTTCATACTTTTGTTAAACTAATACTTATTCCCAAAAATTAATACTTACTTCTCAGATTTTTGGGAGATAAGTGTTAGTTTTTTGAAAAACAGTGATAATTTTTTAGGGATAAGTGTTAGTTTAATAAAAATATGAAGTTAAATATTTTTTCAAAATTTAACTGGAGAGTCAGAGTAAATATCCTTTTTTTACATCACCTATTTTGTTTAGCTCTCTTACCAATCCTTTGGCCATGACCCGTTGTGACACGCTGTCAATCAAAAGAGAAATCTTTAACAAAATAGGGAGATTTCAGTTAAAAATTTAAACTATTTTTAATTAAGCTAATAATTTTTTCTTTTTTATTTTATTTTTTTCTAATAAATTTTTGTTATAATTATAAGCTTTTTTAGAACAATTTCTAAAAGCTAATTGTTCTAATCTTTGTTCTAGATCTATAATCTGATGAATAAGTTCTTCTAACTGTTATGATAAATTCTGATAACAGTGTTATATAACCATTTAATAATCTATGTCTAACTGTTCTAATAAAAGAATAATATTGGTTTCAAGGTTATAAACATTTTGAAGCATTTGTAGATATATTTTAATTATGGTTTCGTTTTCTTTTAATGGGAATGAAGTTCAAATAATGATATGGGAGAGTTGAATGCATTAACACTAAAGATTTTTAAACCCTTTCTTGTTTTGTTTACCTTTGTGTACTGGGATAAAATTCTCGACTGAATTTGGTATGCTCAATTTCTCCATTAAGGCAAAACCATATGTTTATTCCTTAATCAAATCCTTTGCCCCATCATGAAGGGTAAAATCTTCCAAGCTAAGCATCTAATCCTTTTCAGCAAACACCACTACTGAATCTATACTTAATTTATATAGATCAACATATATCATGTGTATAAAATAGTTGTATGGACCTTGTAAGGAATAACATCATTTAAGAAGTTCCAAAAAATCAATTAAGAAAAAAAAACTGGAGAATGAATCCCCCAAGTTAATCAAATTTAAGCTAATGCAAGGTTTGATTCCCTTAATAACTTGCAATATCCTTTCTTCCATACAATCCGCATCATATAATACTGGCAGATTTCCCAAGCAAATCATTTAGTCAATCGGTAATCCAAATCAATTGCTCAATAATAAGGATCAAGGTCAAAAAAGAAAGAGAAATAATTCAAATATCAAAGAAGTATAATAATATAAGTGTATAAGCTTCAAAATGACTGACAGAAGTTACTATTAAAGTAATAAACTAACACAAGCGAAAAGTGAATATAAAGCTACTGCATACTGAGTAACAAGAAAGAGCAAGTAGGGACAAGGAGAGAGAAAAGCAAAAAGGTTAAAGAGTAAATGAAGTGGAAGCAAAATAAATTTTGCTTTCATTAGCTTCTGTCATTTATGTGTTACAAGCATGAGTATTTATAGGCACAATGCACCGTCATGGCCTCCTTCATCAACTAATCGCATGGTGCCAGAATTCCAGCCCATGAAAGTTGCCTAAACTTGAGCTAATATGAATTTGACAAAACTTTAACCAATGACAAGCAAATGTATATTGGCAACCTGCATTCCCTTACTTGATTAAGTGGGATCCACTTGTTATATCACACTCCCCCTTGGATTCCACCATTTAATATAATGGCATTAAACTTAGCTGAGAAAAACCGAATGGGATAAAATCAAAGAAAATAAATACAATTATATAATAATCACAAAGTGGTATTGGACGTACATAATATTGCCTCATTAAAAACTTTACTAGAAAAATCCAGTGGGAAAAAACTTGTTCTAGGGAAAAAAGAGTACAATACACATGTCCAAAAATGCTTTTCTTGATAATGTTTATCTAACAGATACTCCCCCTAATAGTGACAAGAATATAACACACTCGATGTACCAGAGATTTTTCAATAAAGATCAGAATTTGATATACCGCATTTGTATGCAATCACAAACTTAATAAATGAATGTCTTTACAAGATCGACATATTTAATGTAATAGCATTTACTATAGGTACTTATCAAGTTCAAGTTTCCATTGGAAATTCTATAACACAAGTCAAGCTTTGATAAGCAATCATGTGTTCTTATATTTCTATAAAAGCCAACTCAACCAAAATTGTATATTTTCAATGTGAGGCAGTTATCTCTCACCTCTACATCTCATTAAGGATATTATCCTCCTCGAAAGCTTTGACTTTTTTCTGTCTCTACTAAGACAGAGTACTTTTAGGCCTTTAGAAGGCTAGTTTTTGTCTCTACTAAGACGAAAAGTACGTTACCTCTCTATGGCAACAAACGGATTTAGCTTGAGAGCTAACATCAACTTTGAGAGAATATAGAACTCGAATTCGTTTACAAGGAAAAAATTTGTCACCCTACAAAGTGTTCAGATGAGTTTATCTATGTTTTTTACACTAACCAATGGAATCAAAAAAAATTTTGTTGGTACATAATACAAAAGACAATAAAACAAACATAAACAGTGATCTAAAGGTAACAACAACAACGATAAAAACTTCCATATATTCAATGCCTCAATTATCATCTTGAAAAACATTTGCAACATCAAGATGATTGGTGTTCATTTTATTCTAATCTTCAAGAAAATTTCTTTCAATTTTTTTTCCTTTTGTTTCTTTTGATTGCTTGGTAAAGATCCAGTAAATGTTGAGATGTTCAACAATTCCTTATCCAGTGACATTTCATACCACATTTGAAACATATGTCTTCATCAGTCAATCTTTTTCTTCAATTCTTCTGTTAGTCATCCTTACCGTTTTGATGGCCAAAAGAATTATGACCACCTCTTGAGTGATTCCTGCGACTTTGTCCTTGTTTACGTCCACATCCATGTTCTTGGTTGCAATCATTATTCTTGTAAGTGTTGGTATTTGCAACCGTGTGGGTGGTTCTACCATCTTTGGTTTTTAAGACCTCTAATTCCCTAGTCAAAACTTCTAATTGGGCTTTAAGGCTATCTTCTTCTCCAAGATGATAGATACCAGTTGGTCGTAACCTATTAGTACTATCAATTGCATTTGATCAAGTCCATGAGTCAGCCTTCTAAACTAACTCATTCAAATAGTTTATGGCCTCATCCGGGTCTTTTTGTAAGAATTCTCCATTGCACATCATCTCTATGAATTGGCGTTCCCTAGGTGTAAGTCCTTCATAAAGGTACCTAAATATACGCCAATTTTCGTATCTATGGTGGGGACACATGCTCAAAAACTCTTTAAATCTCTCACAGGCTTCATACAGTGTTTCACTTTCTTTTTGGGAGAAGGTTGAAATTTTTCTCTTAAGGTTGTTGGTCTTATGGTGTGGAAAATATTTGTTAAAAAATGCTTGGGTCATTTTGACCCATGTGCCTATAGATCGAGGTCTCAAAGAATATAGCCAACTCTTTGCTTTATCTTTGAGGGAGAAAATAAAAAATTTCAACATAACAGAGTCTATAACATTTGGGTGGCTATGAAATGTGATCACTACCTCTTCAAATTCCCTAATATAGACATATAGATTTTCACTATCTAGCCCATGGAAAGTTGGCAAAAGTTGGATCATACCAGATTTAAAATCTAAATGTGGTGTATTAGGGGGAAACATAATACATGATGGTATGGTTGTGCGGGTATGATAGAGGTAGTCTTTAAGTGTTCTAATAGGGTTGTCCGGATCCTCGTGTTGACTCATGTTGTTAAAACTGGAGGATGAACTAGATGGTGTATTTTCTTCTATTACAAAATGGGATGGTAGTTCTAGTTCTAATGGTCTTATAAATCTATCTCGATCGTCTCTAGGTCGATTCATACACCCTAAAATTTTTTTTAAATTTTGATTATTTTACAATTACTAATTCATACAGTAAGTTCCTAGGAAAGGTTGGAGGGCCTAGGTTAAATCGTTCCCTCTATCCAATCTCCTAGACAAAACTTTTCAAATAGCTTCAGGAACTACTTAGGTTGTACTTATCAGTAAAAGAAAAATTATCAAAATTATTATAATTATCAAGAGAAAAGAGAAGGAAAATGAAACTAAGCTTACCTTGAAAAATGAAAACCAATTGTAAAGGAGAAGAAAAAGAAAGCTCAAACCTTTAACGATTTTGGCTTCTCCGGCAACGACACCAAATTTTGATCACGCTTAAAATTTAATCTTCAACTAAACGGTAGTCATAGCATAGCTTTCGGTATCGATCCGTAGATAAGCACAATAAATCAATAAAAAGGTTAAAAATAAAATAGCAACAAGATTGATTTGAAATGATGATAGATAATAATCATAATGACAAGGCCTCGAGATTCACTTAATTGTTTCGTTTTGTTGTTACAAACTTGATTCTTATTTGTTACTTAATTGCATGTTTCACATTTCAAACAAATAATCGATAAATATAATGTTAAAGATCAAAGATAAAACTTATGGCATTTGTTTGGAGAAATTTTTTCAATGAATAACAAAAATGATTTATTCTTACAAGTTATTCAAAATCGATAATATATCAACATAACAATATTATAGTAAAAGATGAACTCATAAAACAAATACTTCTAGTACGACTATAATCTAACAAGTTGCACATAAGGAAAGTATAATTGAATTTATATGAAACCAAAGATCATAACGTCTAGATTATCACAATAATAATGATGAACAAAGAGTTTTCTCAAAAACAAAATTATAACTCTGAAATACTTTCATAAGAATCAAAGAAGGAAAACATAAAAATTACACAATCAAGCTCCTCTCTAGCCTTGCTCTAATTCTAACCTAAGTTATAACCCATTCTCTCATGAATTGAGAGAAGGTTGTAAGAACACTCTCACTTATAATGTATTGTGAGATTAAATGATTTATAATGAACCAAGAGTGCCTTTATATATGCAATTGAGGGGAAACTATTTAATGAATGGTATAATAATCAAAATTAGGCCACCAACCATTCTACTATAATATAACATATTTTTTATAATAAAATCCACTGAATTCGGCTGTATGGTCTTTATAGCAATTATAGGTCTTTGAAACAGCTTTCCATAACCATCAAATTCAAATAATTTGGAGTTGTATTCTAGGAAATATTATCAATAAAGTGTGGGTATGTCAAGTTGGACTTACCAACCAGGCCACCAACTTGCAACACAGTTTTGGACTATCTTTCTCACTGATTTAGGTAAAACCACTAACAGAAAAATTGTAGCCATGTCTCTTATCTTTTCAGTGCTTCTAGAATCGAGGTATTTAGATACATATTTTATGAGATACGGTCCATATACGACAGCTATGTCAGGTTGAGCTTCTAGAATTCTATCAATTTCTGTTGCAGTACGCTTTTGACCCCTTAAACGTTGGATTTGAGCTTCTGAACATTCATCGACTTTGTAGAGGATTGGGCTGAGGTTCCGCAAAATCAAGAATTATATCAATTGGACTTCTGGATCAAACATTATGTTAATTTTACTAAACCTTTATCAAAATGACTGTTAACAAGAAATTGATGATAATTCTTCGTTTAAATTCAATGATATAAAAATACTCAAGTTAACAACACTTAAAGTGTAAAAATAATAATTTAAACTCTTAATAAATGTACACTTTTAAGTGCTATCACACCCCCAAACCAGCTTACTATTAGTCCTTAGTAATGAAAAGCGATAACTCACTGAATTTACATACAAAGTAATAGGGGTAAATATATAGACACCTCCAAGGTTTAGCCTAAGTAACAGACTTACCCCTATTATTCATAAAGTAATATAGACAACCCCATTATTGGAAAACACAGGGGTCTTGACATGTAAAAATGGGAGTCTTAATGTTACTTGAAGTATCAAAATGGAGGTCTTTATATTACTTTATGAATAACAGGGGTGAGTTTGTTACTTAGACTAAACCTATGGGGTGTCTATGTATTTACCCCTAAAGTAATATCATAATCTGCTCCTCTAATTTATTCAAATAAATAAACTCTTCATTTATTTAATTATTAATTTATATGTGTCACATACATTTCAGTAAAGATATTGATAAACCTTCTTTTTGTACTCAAATAGTATCAACACATAATCATGGGGCTTGTTTGAAACATAATTATTATTTTAATCTTTTATCAAGGCTTACTTTCTTGGATCGAGGTCATCTCACCATAACTTTTTTTTTTTTTACACAACATATCATTAACCCATGTAATGAGTTTTAGGTTAATGACTTTCAGACCAGATGGTATTAGGATATTAAATGTTAAAAAACTCTTACGAGTTTAATGACTCGGGTTATAGATGTCAAACTAGTAGATAGTGCAATGTTTAGTTCCCTTAAGCTTTCTCCTTGATCCATGTAGCGAGCTTTGGGCCAATAACTCCCAAACTAGTTGGCCTTAGGGTATTAGACGTTTAGACATCCCTTTGGGTTTAATTGCTCGAATTAAGGAGACCAAGAAACTAAACTTATCCATAATTTATTTATTTATTTAATAATAACACTTTTTTTAATTTATTCTGAGATTTTCCTTTCCTTCAGTTGTTATCCTTGACAAAGAAATCGAATATTAAAATATTCCAATTTGTAACCCACAATTATATGTCAAGCATGTGTGTGTGTGTGTGTTGAGAATAGTTTATAAATACTTACTGAATGAGTATATAAAAATTGTAATTACTTACAAGATAAAGATATGATAGTTTATAGACTCGAATATTACAAAGAGAATCAAATGATAAAACCTTAATGTAAAATTCAGATTAAAAATGCCTAATAAGATACGTCTCAATAGTAAAAATTACACCTTATTCTGTCATCTTTCAAAATATGCTTGTCTAATGGCCCAGTCTAAATCGTTCCCTTTATCCAATCTCTTAGACAGAATTTTCCAAATGGCTCCCAAGAAAGAAACTTTCCTAGATTGAACTACTTAGGTTGCACTTATCAGTAAAAGTAATTTTGTTTTATAACAATAAGAACATATGAGAAACTAATACATATGAAACAAAATACAACAAATATCAACTATCCCTTCCCCTAACCAGATTTTGATATTGTCCCTAATATCTAGATATATAGAGGTGAAGTTTTAGAAGATATTATCTGAGACGACACTTATTGAAAGAAAACAAACCTAACAAAAACTTAAAACAAACATGATGATAAAATAAAATAATAGAATATGATGTTAACAAAACCAAAAGACAAGAGGCTACAAGTGGAGGTTCAAATCCAATTTACCCTATTGACAATTGTCCTCTGACCAATCGATCTGAGTTACTACTAGATTGGGTCTATAGGTAAATGATTATAGTTTATCAATCAGTTCATCAACCGTCGAAGCAGAAACAAGGATCCGGCGTGTTGCTTATGATATAAAGCCTTGTTCCACAACTTAATCAAGAAAACACAATAAACAATTAAAGAAATTATTGATATTTAATATACCAATAGGCTTTTGGTGCATGTTTAGTTGGGCCCAGGAAACAATTTGAAAATTTTTTTCTAAAGTATCGAAATCACCTGATAAAGCAATGAAGGCATCAGAGTTATAAAGCATTCTAACAATTCGTTCATGCATAGAATGAACTTTGAATTCTTCCCCAACTATTGTCCCAGTCAAGTTCCTTACCGCTAAAGCTTTAGGAATAATACCTAAGACTCGAATGTCCCCTAAGTATGCAGCTGTAGACACACAACCTATTAACCTAAGGCTACCACCGCCATAAACTAAATGTATATTTTTCTCAGCTAAAGCCCTTCCAAGATAGTCTGCGGCTTCCACAAACTCTACATTTTTCCTAGGACTCGACCCACGAAATACACACACTTCAGAATCTACTAACTAAGGCTCCCTCCATCCTTATACTCAACCTAACCTTATGTAAAAATGAAGTACATGAGAGGACGTATTTATAGAGCTCACAAAGATATTGCAATTATAACATTCATGTGGGTAGGTTAGCTTTTATCAGAAGATCTTGAAATTAAAAGAAACAAATAAAAAATAACGGCACACTTTGGAATTCAAAAATAACAACACATATTAATAAGGTCAAAATAAACAGTACACAAAAATTCAAAAAAAAAGGCATACATAATTCAAAATAATCGGCGCACATGACTTTTAATTCAAAGAACACATTAATATGTACATATAGTTATAATTATGGCTCACATCTTCCTCATGTTTTATATCGAGAAACGGCTTAAACACCTTCTATGAGTTAGAGATAAGCTTCCCATCCAATTTTCTTATAAATTGGTGAACATGATCGTTTTAAGTTAGATTCTTAAGACTAAAGTGTTGTTGTTTATTCTTGAATCAGTTCCATAAATTAAGTAATTCTCGTTGCACAAATTCCATAAGAATCCGTCTTAAGAGTCAATAAGATATTATCTAACGACTCCTTACTCATGTCATCCTTTATGAATTGGATATTATCTTCTTTATTTATCGAAGCAAATCCTATAGAATAATATTTCTGGTTACAATTCCATCTTGCACACTTATAACAGACTTGTAACCTTTTCGTTCTATATTTTTTTGCGTAAGGGCTTTTTCTTAAACCAAGCAAAAATGAAAAATTTATATTAAGTTTTCACCGCCTAATTGGACCTTTACTTCAATTAACCAACATACATCAGCAGACATGCCTTTGTGCATAAGAATATTTAATCTTTCCCATCTAATATAGTAAATTTTTATTCAAATATTTATAGAAAATAAAGGAAAATATTTTTGAATCTTTAATATTTTGACATGCATTTTTTAGATTTTTTTTGTTTCATTTATTGTAGGAAATTGAAGTAACCGACAGAAATAGTCATGAAGTACTGTTATCTGCTATTTAACCAGGTAAATATACATATTAAACAAAACAAAAAATAAAATAAAATAAATGAAAGAGTATAGGATTAGATAACACCCGAGGTACACGTATGAGGGCTAGGCCTAAAAATTTCAGTTGATTAGTCATAGTAGACAGAAGCTATAAAAGAGATTTCCCCAAAACAAATAGATTGGTCTACCTTTTCCACATAATTTTTTAAACTTTGCCTATTGACTATTAGAATTCTCCCATCAGTTGCATCTATAATTTCAACAGCACCATTGAAAAAAACTTGTCTTACTACAAATGTACCAGTCCATCAGAATCTCAGCTTTCCACGGTGAAGATATAATCAGGAATCATAGAGATGAACATGTTGATTAGGCTCAAAATTCTTTCTCAAAATTTGCTTATCATGAGCAGCTTTTGGTTTCTCCTTGTAGATCCTGGAATTATAAAAAACATCATTCCTCAATTCCTCTATTTGTGATAGCTTTAATTTCTTATGATACCCTATAGCATTCAAGTTAAAGTTAAAAGCTTTAACAGCCTAATAAGCTTTATATTCAAATTCAACAGGCAAATGGCATGCTTTCCCAAAAATAAGTTAATATGCAGACATTCCCAAGATGGTCTTATAAGTAGTGCGATATACTCATAACGTATCAGAAAGGCATAAAGACCAATCTTTAAGATTAAGATTAACTGTTTTCTCCAAAATCTGCTTAATCTCCGTATTAGCAAGCTCAACTTGTCAATTGGTTTGCAGATGATATGCTGTCACGCCCCGAAATCCCTTATACAGGAACCCCAGAGGTGACTGTACAAATAAATAAAATAAAATCAAAACAATTACATTTGAAAACGGGTTACAAAATTTTTCTTTTTAAAACAGACAAGTAAAGACTGACTCATGACTCACCATGTCTACCCGGACATGCCCACTACCATCCGAGATCCTCTATGTGAGCTCCGGATCACCAACGTCTGACTCCAGACCTCGAGCACCTGTGGAGGAAGGGAT
>JANKKB010029269.1:0-13037 GCA_026225775.1 Bursera palmeri | reverse complement strand
ATTCAACTCTTTGTGAAAATAAATTAAAAAAATAAAAATCATGGAAAGATGTCAAAAGCTATTGATGATTCCAATACAATCTTTTGATGAATTAGCAAGTCTACATCTAATTTGCTGGAGCTTTTTAATTTTCTATTGATTATTCAGGAGAGGAGACTATATAACCTTTGAATTTGTAAACTAGGCAAATTCTTGAGTTACAGGACACATTGACCAATAATTTCCTCGAAGATTAGTAGATTTATGTGTAAATGGTCTGCATATGTATGAATTTAGTTATGTTTATAATATGCATCCAATTTCCTAATGCTATCTAAAGAGTTTTATTCGCTTTGAATTGCATTGAAGTAAATCTTTTTCCTGCGGTGTAGGTTGAAGAAGGAAATCCGCAAACTCTTCTGCGTTATGGGGGCTCCATATTTTCTCAGTTTGCCAGGGCTTCTACAGCGCAATACTGAGACCTAATAATTCAGTGAAGTCCAGTTTGCAATATAAAGGATTGTATTCTTCAATCATTCTAATTACAAATGTGAATTCCTTTAAATTAATATGAATGTGCTCAATTATTAGGAAAGGAAATGATTTCGGATTTGGGAAAAATGCTGTAGAAGTCTTGGAAGCATTTGCCCTTGAGTTCAATCACAGGATCAATTGATTCTTAAATATTCTCACTGACCTTATCGCATGATCCATTCCCGCTGCCTACTGCCTGATCATCAGTATCAGAGCCATCTCCACTAGGTCCTGCATCATCAGAAGTATAGAAATTAACATCGTAGCTTTGCTCAAATATGGTGCTTCCAGCTGCTTCTGGTCGGCTAAGTTGAATGATGTCCTCCAACCTAGGTACATTTATGCCTAGGAACATCGTTTGAATGAATTCTATGTCTTTTAAGTATACTGCACGGATACCAAACTTCTTAAGCTCAAAACCCGGAGCCTCAAAACTAAATTTAGCCTTAAAAGTATGCGAATCCATCTCTTTGTAGGGGGGCGGGGGGGTGTTGGGTGGTGGTGGGTTGTAACACGTGATGGTTTAAAGGTAAACCATAGAAAATCTGACGCAGGGAATTCGTATATGAATAAATCCCACCCAAAGGCAGGGCTATGAATACCAAAAGTATATATGACAACCGAATCTTCTCTTTCTTTTTGTTCCTATCACTGATGCTCTTTGAGTCCGAAACTAGCACAGGCAGCCAATCCTAATAATGTACTATCACCATACCTCATCCACGACCTGAGTCCAGGGAATTAAGGGTCTTTGATGCCTTAATACTAATATTTGAGTCCAATAAGTCCAAAATCTGGAATTAATTGAGAGTGAAGGACAGAAAGAGAATGATACCTGAGGCAGGTAACTCATCCACGACCTGATAAAATTTGCTAGCCTTGCAATGTGTGGATCATTGCTGTCTTGCTTCTCAGAGGACTCAAGGAAAAGTAAGAAGATATCTCGAATCCTGCTTTTGGCTAAGAAGAAAAGATGTTGTTTTAGCAATGAGAGTGCCACATCATTGTAGTCTTGATTCTCAACCAATCTGAAACAATTTTGAATGTTGAATATCCGACAGCTTGTCCTTGATAATTCCAAAGGACCAATAAATGTTTTCAATGATGAACAGTTATATGCCCGTAAATGGTTCATACTCGACGGAAGCTCTGACAAAGTTTGAAGCTTCTGGCAATCTGACAATTCCAGATATCTGAGCTCAAAAAGTTGATTAATACTTTCTGGTAAGCTGACAAACTCATTTCCCGTAAGATTCAACTTCTATGATGCAGATAAGCAGCCAATATCGCTCGGAATTAAAGAGAGATTACAGTAACTTAAATCAAGTTGTGTCAAAGACACTAAACCTAACATCTCGGAAGGTAATGAAAATCTACTGGAACTCGGGCCTCCACCTGCCAACAAGGGTTGAAACCAATTTCGACGGTTGAGATTTTGTCCTTTGTATCCTCTAAATGATAGTTTTTAAGGTTTTTTAAAGTCATAATGGATGGAGAAGCCTCTGTTATAGCAGTTTTTATAAGCATCAATCTCCTTTAAATCTTCACAATCTGCCAGGTTTTCTGGCAACTTCTCAATTTTGGAGCAGCCAAGGAGCAAAAGAACTTTAAGAGATCTCCACCCAGAGACTATTCTTGGAAGACTGTAGGTTTTTGCAATCTTTGAGATTTAACAGAGTAAGCCTTTTGAGGTCACCAATAGAAAGATGAACCTCATATAAACTTGTACAACCTTCGAGAATAAGCTTCTCAAGGTTTGGAAATCCTCTGAAATCTGGGATTCTGGTCAGCTTTCTTGAGTGATTCAGTTTGATTATCTTCAACTTATTTAAATGCTGTTCAAAACATACAAGCAAAAAAGAGGAAATGTCATCCATAAAATTGGAAACATAGTCAATGAAATAAAGATTTGTAGGATACTATAATAACCATACCAATATTTCATTCCAAAGTAGTTCAATGCCATTGTGAGACATTTCAAGTTCAACAAGTTTCTCTGCTTTGAAAGTTGATGGCAATAATTTTAGTGGGTATCCATGCCATTTGAGGATCTGCAATTTGTTGGGAAGAAACTCAAGGCGTTTGGGAAGCTGGATGTCGTGGACTTTAGGCAGCCTTAGATTATACATCCCTACAAATGCATCAGCATCCACAAATATTTCTTTCGATTGAGACGAACTCAAGTATATGACTTCAACTGCCTTCGTTCCCTATATTGTATTGAAGAGCAAGCGAAGGGAATATAGCAAATTCTTACCAGCAATAAAAAAAAAATACAAAAAAAAAAAATACAAGTTAATTAACAACTTAACTGCTAAGATCACTTACGATCTTTGTTGTGAGTACATGATATATATCATCATAATGCCATAATCTACTGCACTCCCTAAATTCGTTTGATGATTCTTGGTAAACAATGGTCCAAGCCATTACTTGTAGCAAAATATGGACATCTGTACAATTATTTTCATTTACTTTTGTAAATGATATCAGTGATTTATCAATTAAAACTCTAAGTCCAATTTCAGGATAAAATTCACAAGAATTTAGTATTTCAATTACTCGGTTTACTTTCTTTAAATTGAACAAACACAAAATATATATTGCATCATTTTTTCAGTCAAGTTGCAGAATTGGTATAATACGGAATGGTCCAAGTATCAGCTTCAGTCAAGTTGTAGAATTGATGCAATACAGATTTTCCTGAACAAGTTTGCAGCTGGTTGCAGTAATGATAAATAAGTTGCAAATCAGTTGTACAAGTTTCAATTGGTTATCCCAATTGAACTTGAGAGGGGCCGACAGAGGGTTATATTTGTAATTCCAAGCAAAGGGTAGAATTGTCTTTAGTCAAGATTACTGTTATTGTTGTTAAGAAACTGATAACAGTAATTAGTTACGCTACAATTAGTTTGTTAGACTAAGTCCTGACTAGCTGATATAAATACTCTGGAAGCTTGTAGTTGATTACTTTTTGATAAAACAAGAATTGATACAAAGTTCTTATTCTCTTTATATTTTGACATTCTCTATTTCCTCCAAACCATCATAACTAATTTTAAGTACATCAAAAATTTCCTTTTTAGGGGTTTTTCTGAGGTTCTTGAGTGCACTTCTCCACTCATTTATGCTTATACCACATAGATAAGAACCTAGAACTTTTAGAGCTAATGGAAGGCCCTTAGCATAGCTTACAATATCCTTAGACAACTCCACATAATCATCTATCGGATGGTTTTTATTAAAGGCTCTACAAAACTAAATGGTTGTAGAGCCTCTTTTGTGACTAAACTATCCACCTCATATATTATATCTACATGATGAGCAATCAATAAATGTTAATCTCTAGTTGTAATGATTATTCTACTTCCTCGACCAAACCAATCACGATGACCTACTAACATTTCTAATTGTTGTAGTTTATCTATATCATCAAGAACAATCAAAACCCTTTTGTTTCACAGCCACTTATGGATTCCTGTGTGAACACTCCAGAAATTTATACTCTTTTCCATTAGGGTCTCTGAAAGAAGTTGATCTTGTAAAGCAGCTAAACTGATTTTTTCAGAGACCTCTCTAACATTTGAAACAAAACTCCTACCTTCAAATTGATGGGAATATCTGTCATAAATTATCTTGGCAATAGTTGTTTTACCTACGCCACCCATCCCACAAATCCGTATAATAGAAACATCATGCAAACCTATTTCTAAATATGAATTCATTCTCTTCAAAAGAGAATCTATTCCCACCAAGCCCTTGCTGACACTGAAGAATGAATGACTCAATTCAGTCCAAATTTCTTCCACGATATTATGTATAAATATTGCCTCATGCCCGCAAAGTAAATTGAAAGATAACCACCACTTAATTACATAAACTTTATATTCTGATCAAGTTTAATTTGAATTCATAAGGTTTTTATTAGAACAATATATGCTGTAGTACATGTATAATATGTGTGTTTGTCAATAATCTACTTATGCACATGAAAAAATATAAAAATGTTTGGTTCGTAAGCAAGGATTTTTGGAAACTTATTCTTTTATAGGTAAGTTAATGAAAAATTATTGAGTTATGTACTTGGATCCCTTACTCATTTTATTTTTCGCAAATGAAAAATTATTGAATTATTTACTTGGAACCTTACTCATTTTATTTTTCTTAAATTTTTTAAGATTTTGTAACAAATAACAATTGTAATGTTAGATGATTAAGATTTATTAACTTATCCTGTAATTCAACTAGTATCCTATATATACAGAACGTTCAATAACGTAGAATTAGCTTTCCTAATTTCAACGAAGCAGGAGAGATAACATACCTATCCTATAAATCCCAACCAGCTAGATTAGCCACTTGAGTCAAAGCTGCTCTCCATTTTCTCCAATTTTTCAGCTCCAAAAGCTTTTTCATGTTCGTCAAAGGCCTTCCCAAAGCCTCCTGTCTGTTTACGCACCACGGTTGGTCTCACATCATAGAAAACCGGATACACAGTTTGGCCAATCTCTTTCACGCACTCCACTGTCTTTGCAAGCTCATCCAAGCACCATGATGACGTAGCGTACTTTCTTGAGAAGACAACAATGAAAAATCTGGATTCTTCAATTGCTTTTAGAAGCTCTGGCGAAATGGGTTTGCCTTTGTCAAGGTTTTCATCATCCCTGGAGACGATGATCCCTCTTTGGTCCAAAGCTTTGAATAGATGATCTGCGAAGCTTTCACGAATGTCTTCTCCTCCAAAACTAACAAAAACATCATACTTCCACCATGAAGAAGAAGAAGAAGCCCCTTCATTGCTCTTCAAAGACATTATTGGAACTGATCACCAACTATGCTCTGCTTCCTCTAAGTCTTACCCCTTGCTCTGCTTAGTTAATTTATATTATTTTTTCCTGTTGAAATGTCAAAGTCTTTACGATGATTTAATTAATAGTTGTTTAACATGGCGGTCCATTTCCAAAACCTTCCATCTCTGGCTAAATATGCGATGAAGAAAGAGAAAGGAAAGCGCTCATCTCTGGCTCTGTCCTACCTTCTTCGTCTAGCAAGGAAAGAGCATCAAAATACAATGTACTCTTTGCACCTAATCCTTTCCATTTGATAAATAGCGTTTTCCATATAACCAAGTTGTAATATTAGTTTCATACATTTAATTTAATCTCTTTCAATTAATTACATAACGATATTGTCAAATGAAAGTTAATAATTCCCTTATGTTGCACTACCCAAAAGTTCAAGGATAATTATCATCTGATCTGCTTTTGATTATGACAACAACTACGTATGGGAAGCTCCCGGGATTCCTAAGTCCAGCTGACAATTGAAAACATGAGCTGAAATTTATCTACGGCAGTTGATGGGAAGCTTTTGATGCTTTTTAGGGCTTGGATTATGAGCTGAAATTCTATGGAAAATAACCTTTAAAATAGCATGATGGAAGATATCTAATATATTTAACAATTATACAGGCAGGAAGTTTACATTATAATATGTTAGCTATCAAGAGCGCGTAAACGGACCTGATGGTTCCTTGTTACATTTGAGTAAACTTTTCCGAGTTAAGAATTTCTACCTCTACCCAAAAGTAACTAAATTAAAAACTTTACTATTATTTCAAATAGCCTTTATTAGGCCTATACTCTTAACACGATTTGTTTAATCAGTAAATTAAAATATTCAAATGTAAAAGATTATGAGTACTATTGTTAGATAAAATAAATTATATTAAGATTTTTAATTTTTTTAATGACCCCATGAAATATATACATGTTAAAAGTTTGATGTACAATCACTTATAATTAAATGTCATCACAAACCCTTTCTCTTTTTATGTCTGTTAGGAAACGTTAGCCTTGTTTCTGGGAAGATTAGTGAATTTATATGTAAATGGTTTGAATATGTGTTGCGTAAATTCGGTTATGTTTCAGTATGTAATCTAAAGAGTTCTATAGGTCCTAGAAATTGCTTTGAAGTTAGAAAGTGTTTCCTGGTGTGTAGGTTGAACAAGGAAACCCGCAAATGCTTCTGCATTGTGAGCGCCCCACAATTTCAAGTTTGCTTGGGCTGCTAGGGCGTAACACTCATACCAAATAGTTCATCGAAGTCCGGTTTTGCAATGTAATCGACCTTATTATAACGTTTATCATTAGTATTTAATGCCATCGCCAAATGATTCTAGTCTTTCAGTCATGCTACCTGTAGATTGAGAATTTTATTAGGTTATAAATCTGCTCATGCCTGATTGTTAGGAATGGAAATGATTTTTGAATTTGGGATAAATGGTATAAAAGTCGATATGTGCATCTGTCACGTTATTCAAATAAGGAAAAAAAAAATTAAGGATAACGAAACTGATTAAGATACATAGGCATGACCATAATATGACAAGTTTAGTTTTGATGGGATGCCCAAGTTTAAAACAATCAATCAAGGAAAAATAAAAAAGAGCATGCATACTATTTTTGGACGCATTCGCCCTTGAGTTCAATCATGTGATCAACGGATTATCCAGTATTCTGACTAGCTACTGCCTGAACATCAGTATCAGAGCCAATTCCACTAGAGTAATGAACATCATGGCTTTGCTCAACCGAAGTGCATTGACGACCAACTCCTTATGCTTGTTATACTCCCAGCTGCTTGTGGTTGGCTAAGTTGGATGATGTCGTCCAACTGAGGTACATTGACCCCTTGGAACATAGTTTGAACAAACTCTATATCTTTTAGGTATACTCCACGAGCCCCGCACTTCTTCAACTCAATACCTGGAATCTCAAGACTGAAGTTACCCTTAAAAGTATGCAGATCCTCTACTGTATTTGCAACAAATGATGGTATAAAGAGAAGCCATAGATGATCTGACAGAGGGAATTTGTCTCTCTTTAGATGCCAGTTTCGTTCACTTGATGTGAGATTACCGGATGTGAGACTCCCCTGCTCCAAATTAAATCCATAATAATACACGTCTTCCCTAATTGGTTCCTGTCCCTGATGCTCTTTGACTCCGAAACTAGCACAGAAAGCCAATCCTAAGAATGTACGATCACTTTTCCAATCTGAAGGCAACTCAATGGTTATCGAATTACTTGTAGTTCTAAATGTGAACCAATCTGAAATTGAAGTTCCAGGCAGAAGAATGTCTAGGTTTGGCATGTAAGGCGAGGAATTAGAAGCTTCCTGAAACATTAAAATCATTAATTTGGTACATGAATATTGATCCACAAACTTAAGCTATGATATAAAAACTCAACACTAAAGTTTGAGTTTAATTGGTCTAGAATCGAGATTTAGTTGAGCGAATTAATTGAGAGAGAGGCATACAAAGAGAAAGATACCTGAGACAGGTAACTCATCCATGAGCGGATAAAATTGGCTAGCCTTGCGATGTATGGATTGTTGCTTTCTTGCTTCTCAGTGAAGTCAAGGAAAAGTGAGAAGATCTCTTGAATCCTGGTTTTGGCTAACA
This sequence comes from Bursera palmeri, assembly GCA_026225775.1. Classification (NCBI taxonomy): domain Eukaryota; kingdom Viridiplantae; phylum Streptophyta; class Magnoliopsida; order Sapindales; family Burseraceae; genus Bursera; species Bursera palmeri. The sequence continues at coordinate 5,056 of JANKKB010029269.1, read as the reverse complement.
AGAAAAGATGTTGTTTTAGCAATGAGAGTGCCACATCGTCGTCACCTTGATTCTCCAACAATCTGAAACAATTTTGAATACTGAAAGTTCGATAACCTGATTTTAATAACCCCAATGGACCAATCAATGTTTTCAATGATGAACAATTATATGCTCTTAGAGATTCTATACTTGATGGAAGCTCTGACAAAGTCTGAAGCTTCTGGCAATCTGCCAAATTCAGAATTTTTAGCTTAGAAAGCTGAATAATACTGGTAGGTAAGCCAACAAAATCATTCCCGCTAAGGTTCAACTTTGTCAATGCAAAGAGGTTGCCAAAATCACTTGGAATTGTTTCTTCCGAGAGATTACAATAACTTAAATCAAGTTCTGTCAAAGAAAATAAACCTGCCATCTGGGAAGGTAACGAAAAACTTAAGGAACTTGGGCCTCCACCTGCCAACAAGCGTGGGAACCAACTCCGAAGTTTGAGAGCTTGTCCCTTGTATCCTCCAAATGATAGTTTCTTAAGGTTCTTTAAAGTCATAATGGATGGAGGAGCCTCTGTTATAGCAGTTTTACGAGCATCAATCTCCTCTAAATCTTCACAATCTGCCAGGTTTTCTGGCAACTTCTCAATTTTGGAGCAGCCAAGGAGCAAAAGAACTTTAAGGAATCTCCATCCAGAGACTATTCTCGGAAGACTCTGTAGGCTTTCGCAGTCTTTGAGATTTAACAGACTAAGCCTTTTGAGGTCTCCAATAGAAGGATGAACCTCATATAAGCTTGTACAACCTTCAAGAATAATCTTCTCAAGGTTTGGAACTCCTCTAAAATCTGGGGTTCTGGTCAGTTTTCTTGAGTGACTCAGTTTGATGACTTTCAACTTATTTAAATGCTGTTAGAAATGTACATAAAATAAAGAAAAATAATGTAAATAGAGAAAACATATTCAAAGAAATACAGATTTGAAAGAAACTAATATCATACCACTCTTTCCTTCCAAAGTTGTTGAATCCCACTATGAGACATATCAAGTTGAATAAGTTTCTCTGGTTTGAAAGTTGATGGCAATGATTTTAGTGGGTATCCGTGCCATTTGAGAATCCGCAATTCATTAGAAAGAAAATCAAGGCCTTTTGGAAGTTGCACATCGTGGACTTTAAGCAGTCTCATATTATTCATCCCTACGAATGCATCAGCATCCACAAACATCTCTTTTGATTGAGATGATCTTAGGTACATAACTTCAACTGCCTTTGTTCCCTATATTGTAAAGAAGAGCAACAATAAAAGAAGTGAAACACATAGCAACGTCCTACTAATGATACAAATAATATTAATTACAATATAATATCTAAGGTCACTTACTGATTTCTTTGTAAGTACATGATAAATATCATTATAAAGCCATAACCTACTATATTTGCCCGGTTCTTTCGGTGATTCTTGGTATACAATGGTTCGAGCCATTTCTTGTAGCAAACTGTGGACATGAAATTCATTACTATATTCACAAATTGATATGAGAGATTTATCAACCAAAGCTGCAAGTCCAATTATTGGGTGAAAATCACAAGCATCTAGCATTTCAATTACTCGATTTACTTTCTTTGAATACAATGGACATGAAATATCTAAGAAAATTTTTTTCTCTATTTCCTCTAGACTGTCGTAACTTATTTTGAGTATACCAAAAATTTTCCCAACAGGAGTTTCTTTAAGCCTTTCGAGTGCACTTCTCCACTTATCTACAGTCTTACCACATAGAAAAGAACCCAAAACTACTAGAGCTAATGGAAGGCCGTTAGCATAGCTTACAATGCCCTTAGACAACTCCACATAATCTTTTAAAGGACTCTTTTGCTTAAAAGCTTTCAAACTAAAAAGTTGAAGAGCTTACTCTTCGTCTAAACCATTGGCCTTGTATATTTTATCCACATGATGAGCAATTAATAGTTGTTTGTCTCTAGTTGTTATGATAATTCTACTTCCTGGACCAAACCATTCACGATCACCTACTAGTCTTTCTAATTGCTCCAGTTCACTTACATCATCAAGAACGATAAAAACCCTTTTATTTCGCAACCACTTATAGATTCCTCCATGAACACCCAATATATTCATATCTTTTACCATCAAGGTTTGTGAAAGAAGTGTCTCTTGTAAAGCATCTAAACCGTATTTTTCATGGACCTCTTTAACGTTTGAAAGAAAGCTGCCACCTTCAAATTGATGAGAAAACCTGTTGTAAATGACCTTAGCAATGGTTGTTTTTCCTATACCACCCATTCCCCAAATCCCTATAATACGAATATCATGCAAACCTATGTCTAAATGTGAATCCATTTTCTTCAAAAGAGAATCTATTCCCACCAAGCCCTTGGAAACAGAGGGAAATGAATCGCTTAACTTCGACCATATATCTTCCACGATATTTTGTATAAATGCTGCCTCGTGCCTGCAAAGAATATCAAAAGACGAACTAATAACTTATATTTCATATTCATAATATTAAATCTGAAATATTAAGTTTTATAATAGAACAAGAAGTACTCTTAACATATATTCCATACGCACAGACAGACAACCCACAAATACAACTGCCAAACCCACAGCCATCACACCCACAACCCACAACCACCGCGAAACTGTTTTTTATTGTTCAATGTAGTTGCCAGTTTTTTTTCTTTTCTTTTTCTAAAAAGAAAAACATTGTGTTGAAAACATGAGAGCCGTTTGATTCCGTTATATTTGAAATCAAGGGGCTGGTATGATGGAATTTAATATTAACTTGACCAATTAAAACTGGCATGAAAATTTATAAACTTACCAATTTAGAGGTTGCACTTTTCCTTTTACATATTTATGTAAAATAAAAAAGTGCAACAAGTATATTCAATACTTAGACGGTTCATTTTATGATAATTGATTGAAAAAAAATCTTTCACCCTTATGGAGAGATTTTTATTTTTTTTTTCCTTAACATTGAGACAAATTTAACGGGGCAAGTCAAGATTGTTGACTACAATATAATATGTTTACAAAAAATAGTAAATCCACAATTAACCAATTTAACCAGGATGCTATGACCTTCAATAAGGTAAAATAGATTTTGGTATTTTCAATAAAGCAAGAAAGATACATAGAACATACCTATTCTGTAAATCCCAACCACATAGATTAGCCACTTCTGTCAAAGCTGCTCTCCATTTATGCAATTTCTCAGTTCCAATAGCTTTTTCATGTTCATCAAAGGCCTTCCCAAAGCTCCCAGTCTGTTTACGCACCTCACTTGGATTCACATCATAAAAAATTGGAAACACAGTATGGATAATATCTTTCTTGCACTCTAGAATATTTACAAGCTCGTCCAAGCACCAGGATGACGTAGCATAGTTTCTTGAGAAGACAACAATGAAAAATCTCGATTCATCAATTGCTTTGAGAAGCTCTGGTGAAATGGGTTTACCTCTTACAAGTTTTTCATCATCTCTGAAGATGATGATCCCTCTTTGGTCCAAAGCTTTGAATAGATGATCAGTGAAGTTTTTGCGGGTGTCTTCTCCTCTAAAACTAACAAAAACATCATATTTCCACCATGAAGAAGACGAGGCCCCTTCATTGCTCTTCAGAGACATTATATATTGAAACCGATCACTGAAGTGCTTTCTGATCTAAGTCCAGCTTTTGTTCTGAATCAATTTCCTTTTGTTCATTAAAGAGGCATTTCTGCTAACTTTAATGATTATATTTTCCGAGTTTAGTGGGTCCCAATTACTTTCAACAGTCAGATATTGAGTCGAGCGTGGTGGATTGTGGTGAGGATGATAAGTATGTGCTACAGGGAATTACTAAAAAAAAAAAAGTAAATATTAGTCGATACCCTTAGTCTTTGCTTTAATTTCAGTCGGTCAAGACTTTTGTCTTTATTTTTTTTTGGCCTGCTTATATTTCATGAAATACATATTTGACCTCTAACTCTGATAAGTTTTTAAGATAACACTGTAAAGTTAAAATGATATTTTAACAATTGTTTTTAGTAAATATCATATTCATCTACGTCCTTCTTATATTTTACAAAATTGATCAATTAGATCCTTGTCTCGTTTAATTAATATTTATAAAAAAAACCTAAATTACAAATTTTATATGTATATAATTTATTAGTTATCAGGTATATTAGTCATTTTACTCCTCACATATCTTTCTTTATTTAGTTATATATATATTACATACTATTATAATGGGTATATAAGTAATTATACTTTAATAAGATAATCAAACTCACATTAACTTATAGGTTTGTTAATCAAGGACTTCATTGATGGAGTAATGTAAAATTAAAGACGATAAAAATGAATAACGGCAAAAGTTTTCTCTAAATAATATTAAACCAAAATCTAGAGATAGTAAATGGTATTTACTCTTTAAAAATTAATCATATTATCTTTATACTTGTTAGTAATGATAAAATTATTGTTCTATGAAAGTCAACAAACATTGACTAATATAGTCTGTAATTGAATAACTTTGATAAGAAATTTTTTAAAAACTTAAGAACGGTTAAAGAGATAAAGAAAAAATTCTAGGAGATTAAGGAAAAATAGTCAGGCGGAGGGTTTATAAATAAAAATAACCAAATCCAATAATCTTTTTATTTTTTTGTCAACCAGTTAACCTATTAATCATCCGTTAAATCTGTTAACTACCCGTTAATTATCTGTTAATCCGTTAAAGTGAAATTGACTAATAAATACAAAGATTATTAGATCTGACTATTTTTTATTAAGCCTCAAAAATTAATATGACTGAGATGAAGGTAATATCTAAGAGTGAACAATGATATATATTCAAAAAAAGAATTATTTAATAATTAATAAAGATTAGAGCGGCAGTGGGCGGATAATGACGTGGCAAGTGGCAAGCCCATGGCTTCAATGTCCGTTTGCCTCCTTTTCTTTCGATGTAAAAAGTAAACACATTGCTTTAATCTTTTTTCAGTATTAAAGGATGAATTTGGTCTTAAATTTGATTCAGAGACACATGCAGAATGAAAGATGCAATTTACTAATAA
>JANKKB010029268.1:0-21291 GCA_026225775.1 Bursera palmeri | reverse complement strand
GAAAATTTTGAGGCACTTTTGGTGCTTCTCAGTTTTGGTTCACTGTAATGCATATGGATCCAAAAGATCGAAATTTTTTTGGTAGAATTACAAAAATGACTACTTTTCCGAAACAGAGTTTGATTCATTCTTTGACGTGGTCTCGTTTGCAACCAAAACGCAGATCTTAATTTGCGCCAGGATTATTAATTTTAGTGTCAACTCCAACAAGGTTGGCTGATAGTGACATGAAATAGTGTGAGTTGGAAAGGGTAGATCAAGCTAATAGTAAGCTTTCACATTTGAGAACGATAGCACAACACAGTTGATATTAAAACTTAAAAATGGAGAATGGACGCCTCTCTACTGCCTACAAAACATCAATCATTCTGAAAGTATCAATATGGTGACTAGTTTTCTTTTTATCTGGTTGTGTTCTTTTCATGATGGAGGATGAGCCGCTTTCATGGATGTTAAGTATCTGCTTTCCAACCACACATTACCTTCTCAACAAATTTGCTGTTTCTCTCATCATTCTCACTTTGTTGAAAGTTTTCGAGTCAGTGTGCAATGTCCCAAGTTTAGATTTCTTTTAATACAATCAGACACAAATCCATGTTGCAAATAATCTGCTATTCTCTTGATAACAGCTCAAATAATTGACCCAAGTCTGTAAGTATTGTTCCTGAAATTGACTAGACTGTTATCTTTATTATGCTCTCAATAGAGTGTATGTTTAAAAGGATCAAGTGCTCCTTGAATAGTATATTTACAAAGTACATAGCGTAAACTCTTAAAAAAAAAAGGTGAATATGCACTGTTTTGTTGAGTATAACATGGGTTATTTTAGATACCAGCTGTGTGCGAAACGGTGTTAATGTTAATAAGGAATCAATGGGTATTTCTCGATATATTACTTAAAAGAATTGACATATGACACCTAGTTGATTGAAAATTGAGAAAATGTAGTCCCTATTAACATGTGCAAGTAACAATGAATTTAATTTAGAATGCATCAGCCCGGCGTCAGCACTTTTCCCAAGTAGGAGCTTCAAATGAAAAACACCAACGATGAAAGCCAGAAGGATGACGGACAAGTTTTCTCCAACCTCTGGAAGAAGTAATGCCACAATCCAGATACCTATTAGTAAGAGAAGCAGTTCCAAGACACATCTTCGTAAGCCTTTGTCTAGAGATCAACAACAATTCAGAAGAATAGATCAAGCAGCTAGCTTGATTTCTCCACATCAGATTAATTTAACTGAGAATCTACATCCAATCACTTGGCCCACCAAGAGGATGCACATATCTATAAACAAGCATGTATAACTGTTTCATTTGAACTCCCCTCTCTCACAGATATGTGTCACAAAAGATCTTGACTCACCAATTTTCATTAGCATTTACCACTTGCATGCAGAGAATTGCCTCATTGTTTACATTATTACAGGAAACAGAAATGGCTGCAACTGTATATTCTGTAAATCACAGGGCCACTGTAGGAACTCGCATGCCAAATCCACGCTTTACCTTCTCAACTCTGTTCAAAAGTGTCGATTGTCAACAATTCATCAATGAGGAAATAAATTTGGTGGTCTTGAAAACAAATTTTACTACTTATCATGGCAACTAAAACATACACAAAGGAAAATTGTTGAAGTGGAACTAACTTTATGATCTAAGATTTCAGCTGGCTAAATGGATTTATCTAAGATTTCAAACTCAAGAACACAACCTATGATCTGTTTCAAAACCCACTTAGTGGGGGAACATCATATTATACTAATTACTAATCATTTGAATCTATCAAATTCAGATAGAAGCTATAAAAAAAAAAAGGTAATGAAAACAGATTTAAAATTTTCATAAAAATAAAAAAGTGAAGAAACAAAGTGCATGGACAAGTAAAACATACCAAAGTATTAGAACCTAAGGCTGTATATATGGTTTTGATAGATTCTATATCTTCGTTCGACATCCTACCAGAATTTGACCACTAATAATAACTAATTGAAACTGAACAAAAGCACTTACGTTGGGGCAAGTTTGCCAAGGCTATCTAACTCTTTACCGGAGTCCTTATCCAGAACTCTCCCAGAAAACTCAACAACAAAGTTTTTATCTCTCATAACTGGTAGTCCTCTACTGGCAAGGAGTTCCAAATCTATCTGATGAAGCTCTCTTCCATTGACAAATACACCTGTGTTTCCAGCTGCACAATTTGCTGGCATGGGATAATTGAATTCTTTGATAAATGGCTGGGGAAAAAAAAAGTAACAAACTATAGATAAATAAACGAGAAGCTGTTAGTGAATAAAGAAATTTATAAACCAAGAATCAACTGATCTCACAGTAACTATGCCCAGGCAAGGTTGTCCCATCACACCCCAGAATCCAGCTTGGAAATCATACCTGGTAAATCCAGTTAGGAAATATGAAGGACCATAAATATTTCAATTAAAACAAAACTAGGAAATATAATATATATGCTTCAATTTGTGGCGAAAGAAGTAATCCATTCTTCCTTTCAGTTATCAAATTGCAAGGTATTTTCATGTTCATGTTAATGTGTTAATTGCATGCCACCTTTCAGCATAGATCTACACTAATAGGTAAGCACACGGATATATATTCTAGGAATCTAAGACCTGATGTAAGCCTCACCAGTAATCTCCAGGTTCAATAGGCCCTGCAAGCTTTTCGGCTTTTTTAACCAAATGATCCGGTATCGATTGCCCGTTAACTGAAACATTAGATCTTTCATTCTGTTTGCTTTGATTAGATCTTGAGAAATCTTTAAAGCTTTTCTTGATAAACCCCACCAAAAAAGTGTTTTGCCCCTTCTTGATCCTCGGTTGATCTTCTTCTCTGCTTACCTCGACAGATTTCTGAGACACACTGGTATTTAAATAATCGTTGAAAGAAACTTCCACCTCAATTTCTACTGATGCATCATTGTCAGCATTCTGTTGGCAGGCAATATCGTTAAGAATAGCATCCTCTTGATCTAACTGTTTACTTCTGTTTCCCATCTCAAGAAAGCTCACTGAATGAATAGAAGATGAATTATCAAGATAATCATTTAAATCTGAATCTGCAATGGTCCTGGAGATGTTTTCTTTGGAAGGCAGCTCAGCAGAAACGGAAATATCTCTGTTCACAATTACACTATCTGGGCTCTTCTCTTCCTCAGTAGAAATGGAAGATGAGGATGTACAGCTTTGTCCCTTCTCAGATTTGCCCAAGTTTAACCTCTGGTCTTCTGTCAGTAACTTCTCTTTGGCATCAGCAGACTGGAAGTTATAACCAGAATTATCAAATTCAACAGAACAGGATTTCATGCCACCAACATTTGAACAATCACGAGAACTTATGCCTTCAATCAAAAGGTTATTAGAGGCATCATCAACCTTGGGAACTACCCGCTCTGTTTCCGTGGCAACAGAGATTGTGAGCCTCTTGTTCTTAAGTTCAAGTGGATTGATAGTTAAGCAAGAACCACATTGTAGTTTCTTCTGATTGTTTGCTATTGTCATGAGTTTTCTAGGCAGTTTTAGCAACTCACAGCATTTACAGCATGTTATAAATGGGGCACCACCTGCTATGGGATGAGAACGCCGTCTATTCCCATTTGTTACCACCAACCTTCTTGGACGATTGTGATAAAAACCTTCTAAATCTGAACTGAAGTCCATTGATAATTTTCTGCGTGGCTGTGGATCTTGAGAATGCAACGAAGGAATGGGGCCAACAGAATCGTGATTCTTTGGACCAAATTTGACAGGATCGACATGGTGGTAAATATTGGATCTCATTGTGTCCTCTGCAGTCCTAATGTTGGGAACTTTTGGAGGAACTTGCCAATTTTTGTGGTAGCAGTGTAAACATGAGCATGTAGGCTGATGAAATAAGGATTCTTGTGCACTGGATGCACGGAAATCTTGATTGAAATCCATGGATCGGCCTGAAAAGTATTCACGAGGTAGGTGTTTGGGGTACAAAGGGGGTGGATGATTGGAAGGTCTCCTCAGCATCTGTGACCGAAATGAATCCATATGGTTGGACCCTGGGATCATATTTGGGGCATACCTTGAAGGAGGATAGAAGTTATGCATATCATTCAATAAAGGATCAGGTCCATGGCTGTGATTGAAACTAGGTGGTTTTGGAACATGGTTACCCCAGGAAAATGGTTGCATTGAAACATTATAAGCAGCATGGCCCCCATTCAACTCAGAAGGAGCCATTTTCTGCACATCTATAAATTTTTTCCTTGGTTTCTCCTCCAGTCTGCTGATTTCTTCCTTCAATTCATTCAGCTTCCTGAAGAATTCAGCTCGGTCCGGTTCTAGTCTTTCAACTAGATTAGGCCTATCCACGTAGCCAAAATTCTTCATTGGATCACCGTAAGCATAGAATGAATTTGGCTTATGGCTTGAAGGTCCTTCACCATGACGAACAAACGGTGAAAATCTACTTTGCTCTGGAACGGCTCTGGGGTCTTCATCAAACCCCCAAAACCCCTCAGTTTCCACACCTGACCTATCATAAACCACCCTTGATCTCAAGACCTCAGCAGAATTTTTGAATTGGCCTGAAACCTCAGCAGTACTTTCCACCGTGCTAGAATTAACAGATTTAGACCCATTCAAGTTCATGTCTTGATAATCTCCACCAACCCAATCGCCAATTGGGTGCTTCATAGATTGCTTACTTTCATCACCCTGCCCAATTTCTGTCTCAACATTACTTTGACCAAGTCTCGTAACCTTATTCTTTTCTCTGGCGCTTTTATCCTCTGAACAAATCAAAACCTCTTTATTATCAGTTTTTGAAGAAGAAACACCAACCAATTTCACATCTCCTTTTACAGAAACTCCATCTTTTCTCCTACAAAGCTCAACCCTATCACTATCCCTCTCATTCTCCGATAAACTATCTAAACTAGCAGTCACTTTTTCTGGCATAGTTTCCAGTTTCGAATTACCCTCTACATTCTTCTCTTTATCAGACTTCTCCAAAAATTCGTCACTTGCAGACGCTTTCTTCTTGGCTGCATGCATCATCATCATCAACCATCAACTTAAGTTCACAGACTTAGCCAAATGCCGATTGGCCGGTTTGCTTTCTTAGAAACCAAAGAAAGCCATTAAAAACAAAAAATGAAAACTTCGTTGCAAGTTACAAAAACCAATAAAAATAGAAAAGAACAAATCATATGGGACAGTTTATACAACTATATTAAATTTTCTTCTGTTTTGCTTTGATTTCTCAGCAACCAAACCAATGCTTAAACAAAGAGAATTATCATGCATAAATATTAACAGTAACAAACACAGAAAAACTGACCTCTAAGAACAGCACCACAACCTCCACACTCATACACAGAGTAGTCAGGGAACTCTGCCAGCAGCTTTCCACACTTGGGGCAACGAACCAATCGAATCTTGGGTGTTTCAGCCATTTTAATGCATAAAAAACGACGACCCAGAATCTGAAAATGGACCAAGAATGTCTAAAAGCCTGTACAAACTCGAAATCCACCACTACATTTACAAAAATTTAGACTTGTTCGATCTTCAAAACCAGAAACAGAAACAAACATTAAGCTAAAGAAGTAAATAAACAAAAGTAAGACGTGCAGAAGATTCCATTCGAGTTTCTTTCAATGTGAACTTTAAGGTTTCTGAGAAATTCTCAGAACTTGCTTTACAAACAAAACATGGAATATGACATGATTACATAACTAATAAAGAACAAAACTTGGACTCTAACCTATGATAAACTAACAAACAAAAAACTTTTCTCAGGAAAAAAAAAGTTTTATAGGACAGAGAATCTATAGTTTAAGTTTCCGATAAAAGGGAAAGTTAGGAGGAAAGGAAGGAATAAGCAAACACAATTCCCAACAATATTCCTGGAAAATGAGGAGACAAATGTGACGTTTTGTATAGTTGAATGTGATGAGTAACACGGCAATAGATTGAACGTTCTTCGATTTGTAGAAAAAGATGGTAAATAGTAACGTGGGCAATAAGCTGAAGAAATTAAGAAAGCGCAGATGCGGCTCGTGTTGACGAGTGACAGGACCTGTCTTGAAGAAGAAATAAACAAACATGTACGTTGTGGCAGAGAACACAAGACCATGTCAAGCGCAAAGATCTCTGTTGTACCTCACCTCAAAATTAAAAAATAAAATTAATTTAAACACACTTTTCATCACTGTAAATTACAGTCTTAAATTTGATTTAAATGAAAACATAATTATAACATGAACATGAACAAATAATAATCCTCCAGTATTAAACTTTTTGTTTCCAAGATTAGGTTATAATCAAATACTTTGACTTTGCCACTCATATTTTAATTATGTGATAAATCAATGGGGAAGCGTGGCCTGGTCAGCCTTAGGAAAACTCGGTTTTCCCTCGTCTGCCTTTATTTCATTTTCGCCTTTTGGAGAGAACTTTACACTAAATCAACAGTAGCTGCCTGTCTGTCAACCATTTTGTTTCGATGTAGAATTGAATTTTTCAAAATGTTGTATTAAATTTATTATTTCACTGAATTCAATAACTTTTGTAATGAAAAATACAATGTTTGAGATATAGTAATCCTATCAATATAAAGGATATATTTCAATTTTGAGTATCAACCGAAATGACATCACGTGAGTATTAAATTGAATACATAAAAATCAAAACAATAAATACTTATATATTCACTTTACAACTCACTTGATATTACATCAATTGACATTCAAAATTGAGATACAGAGTTTATGTTTATAATATTATACTATTTGAGATGATATAATAATTTTCATAAAATACATAAGTTCTCATGTGTAATATGTATTATTAAGATACACGTTATGGCTATCTATTATATATATATTGATATTTATAAGTTATTGAGAGCGAGTAACAACAATATTGCCAGTAAATTCCTTGATTTCACCAAAATCGAAACAACCCTATAGTTTTTTCACCTTAAATTTGTAATAACAAATATGAATGATTACTATGGTATTAGAAAAAAAAAATATCAATATTAATTGATTGGTTAATGTGTTGGAATGTAATTGGAGGAACACACTGGGGTCTTGCCTTGAGGTGGTGGGGTTAATAGTATGGGCGGAAGCTATAAGTCAAACCCCGTGCCCTCTTTTTTTTTGTTTGAAAGACTCCCACCATCAATTCAATTTCTCTTTATGATCATTATTATGTGATCGTATAAGTTACAATGACATCTTTGACCTAATCTTTGCTTTTAAAATTCATAAAATATTTTTATTCTCGCTGCATACCGACCTAAAATGGCCCACGTGGCATTTTTGGGCCGATAGTGGGCCTAATGGCAATAAGATAGTGTTGATAGTGGGCCAAATTTTAGTGATTATGGGCTGAAGTCCAATTAGCCACTTCGGACAACTGTGGGCGGAAGTGACCCCGACCGAAACCATCACTGAAGTCATAAAATGATTTGACTACGGGTGGTTGAGGTATGCCAATACGTTCTTTTTATATAAAAAATATGAAGATCTATCAAAACCATCCATTTCAGTCTTCTCCCATCAAAGTTGGATATGAGTGGGAAGGAGAGAGTTCTACTAGCTAATGACCTGTAAAAAGAAATAGGGTTAAAAAAGCTTCTGGAAGTGGCAGCCATCTGGTTATTAATAACTTATTACAACCTTTCTGTTTTGTTTTTAAATCCAAAAAGTTGACCGTAGTCACAAAACAGGTGGGTGTGGGCACCAGAGTATGCAACGTTTGTGAACCTTATTCGATTCTTCTTGTATGATCTAAGAGGAGAGTCCCTATCATATCATCTCATATTGATAAGTGGCAAGGCCCAGAATCGTCGATTTCAAGAACCTACAAGACAAATTCTGTTTTTATCTTGTGATAGAATACCCAGAAAATAACATCCTCAACTTCTAGTGGAACAAAAGATTGGATCCCATATTCCCTGCCTCTTTTTACCAGAAATGATGGTAAATTCTCACCAAAAACTCCACAAAATGTAAAGAATAATATATGACGCCAAATTTGGTCAGTTCTGAATATGAATAAATGCGGAAATGCAAGTTAGTTGAGAGTTTGTGGACAGAAACTATTCATTATGAACACCCTTTAAGAAAAGAAAAAGCTTGACAGAGATTTTTGAGTGACCTTTCAACAGAAGGTTGAGGCCGATGTTGATTACCGAATTGTGCTATTGGAAAATGATACTCATGAAAAAAAAAATATGTGGACGTCAGGTATATGTGTATACATGTGAAAGATTTCCCACAGTTTGGCTCCCAGTTGGACGCTGACACTCGGGATAAGGCCTTGAAAGGAGGAAATGCTTTTATCTCCATTCTCAACATTTGAGGTCAGCAACATCAACCCCTCTTTTACATCTCCAAACATTTCAAAAATCACCGCTTTGATTTGTCAATTATGGGAAACTAATATTTGTAGTTAGAAGAAAATCTATCTTACAACTGATGTACATACAATCCATCATAAATTTTAATGTTTTTTAGACACTTTAAGAGAAATTCATAATATTGAGCCCTTGAAAAATTTGGTGCTTGTTAAAAGTGATGAGAGGGTGATTTCCTTCATCAAATGTTGAATGCCTTTCTAATGAATGATAACAATCTGACCAAAATTTATGTTTCCCCAAAACACAAAGTTCTAGTTTGGAAACTGTTCACCCACAAAAACAAGTTTTGCTTTGCTAATGACAAGGACTGTATCACAAGATACTTGTTCATTTTAAGGAAAAATGAGTGCCAGTAAAAGCTTCCAACTAAATCTTGCCCAAAGTATTCCCGAATCCACTACTGTAGGGTATCTAAGCAAAAAGAGAAATTCTTTCTAACTTCAATGCTAAAGCAATTCATTTTTTTAAAAAAAAAAAATTAATGGAAAAAATAACATAGTTTTTGGGGAATATCAGATGGATCCCAAGCCCTAAACTTGGAAAATAATACATTTGGGCTTTTTTTTTTTGCTATAGAAATAAAAAATATGTTAAATCATTTTTTTTTAAATGTTAATTTCCATTATTTTTTAGTAGAAAATTGTATAAAATAATATAACGTTGTTATGATTTATAAATAATAATAAGTAAAATGTTGAATATATTTCCAATTAGGCTCGCAAAAGCTGCAAGAGTTCAACTAAATTCTGTTTTTTCTGTTTTCTTTCTACGATAAATACTAATAAAAATTCATTATTTTTATTAATTTTTTAAATATAGAGATACCTAAGCGAATTGTTTTCTTTCTGTGCAGAGCGCCTCTGCCCCGCCCCCCCTCTCTCTTTCACACTCTTGAACTTGAAGTCTCCTCTCTCTCTCTCTCTCTCTCTCTGTGAAAACCTCAAAATATATGCTAACTCACTTTCTCCTTTAAATTGGAAAAAAAAAAAAAAAAAAACAGCGTGACCGTCGTCGGCCACGGTCAACGCCGTGAGTTTGACCGAGGGGACTTAGGGTTTTTTTTTTTTTCTTAAATTTTTTAATTGAAAATTGAATGGCTTCAAGGGAGGACGTGAAGACGAGTGAGGCTGCGGTGTCGACCATCGTGAATCTCGCTGAAGAGGCGAAGCTCGCTAGCGAAGGAGTGAAGGCGCCTAGTCATGCGCTTGTCTCTATCTCCAAGTCTCTCATCGCTGGTGGCGTCGCCGGTGGAGTGTGAGTTTCGTCTGATCTGTTTTTCTCGTTCTTTCTTTTTATTGGTAAAGTTTATTCATTTGAGCATTATTGAGTTTTCTCGAAATCATATTCCGACTGTGGAAACTGGGAAATGAATCTATTTTCGACTAAAGAAAGATTTTTTACTATTTATTTTTTTTTAATCTCGGCTAAATTTTGGTTTTTCCATGTATTATTGAATTTTAGAATTAGTATATTGCTGTGTATATGGTGGAAGTGAAGTTAACTGCAATTGAATCTAGAACATTCTTAATTGTATTACAGCAAAATGAACTTTTAGTGTTCTAAATTGCATTATTGGGGCGAGGTTTCTTTTTGTTTATTTAATAGTATTATGTACTTTCTATTGCAGGTCACGCACAGCTGTTGCTCCATTAGAAAGATTAAAAATTTTGCTCCAGGTAATGTATTTAGTTATCTTTGGTAAAAAAATTCATCTTTGTTATCATGTCATTAGTATTGTTAGCTAATGTTGGATATGATGTTTTTTTTGCATTGGGAAGAATATTTTAATGTGACTTTCGTCTTTGCTGGAGTAATAGAATTTGGTTCTGAAATTTTCAGGTCCAAAATCCTCATAGTATAAAATACAATGGAACAATTCAGGGCCTGAAATATATATGGAAAACTGAGGGTTTGAGAGGGTTGTTTAAAGGCAATGGAACTAATTGCGCTCGCATTGTCCCAAACTCAGCAGTCAAGTTCTTTAGTTATGAGGAAGCATCTAAGTACGTTCTGGTGCTTCCTTTTCTTCTATATTAGTCTTTTATTGCTTTCTAGTCAAATTCCTTTATTGTTTGCAAATACAAATTACCCTTCAATTAATGACATTACTTAGGCTTTTAATCTCAGTACCTTTTCAGCTTTCTATCTGATAAATTGTCATTCTCTTCCAACTTTTTCTGAACAGGGGTATTTTATGGTTTTACCGCCAGCAATCTGGAAATGGTATGAGTATATGCTTTTCTTTTTCTTTCTTTCTTTTCCCTCTAAATTACACTTCTGAACTTTCACGAGCTTCATGATCGATTGATATCCTGCATTTCTATGTTCTAAGGTTTGTATGTAATTATTGCGAGTAAAGATATTTCTTAAATTTTTAAGTTTTTTACTGTTTCCTTGATTATTTATTTGGTTATATGCGTTGATATTGTGTATGGAGGTTTTATGTTAACGGATTGTATTTTTGTAAAAAACTTCTGTGTTAATGGTTTGCATATGCATCTGTACATTTTACCGTGTTATCTTTTTTCTTTTATTTGCCTTATTAAAATCCTGCATTAATGCTTGTAAGTTGGGTTCTGATCAACAAAGAATGACTTTCCAGGTTTTTAATATTCTTCTTGATTGTGCTAAATGTTGTCATTAAGTTGCATATGTGGATTAACATGATTGTATGCTTGTATGTTATCTAAAATTTGATGAGGAGAGAGAGAGAGGGAAAGAGAAAGCCAATGAGATTTAATAGTTTTTTCTTCATTATCTCTTGCAGAAGAGGCTGAGCTCACTCCTATTCTACGCCTCGGAGCTGGTGCATGTGCTGGAATTATTGCCATGTCAGCCACTTATCCAATGGACATGGTACGAGGTCGGCTAACTGTCCAGGTACTTTGAGAATTTTCTTTTGGATAGTGGATTTTTTTATTTGATCCCAGATGTACTTTGTGAGAGAATTTTTTTTTCCTATATAATCCTAAGGCGTAGTTTTGTACATGTCTCTTGGCAGACAGAGAAGTCTCCTCGCCAGTATAGGGGAATCTTCCATGCTTTGACAACCGTCCTACGAGAAGAAGGTCCTCGGGCTTTGTACAAAGGCTGGCTACCTTCTGTCATAGGAGTTGTAAGTAAATGTTTGTCTTTATTGGTTTACTATATTGCAATATTAACTACAAGTTTATAAGCATTCACATATGATGTGGATTTGCATTGGACAAGTATATGTTTAGGTGTATCATGCATGTAGATTTCCGTTCCTGGTCTTGAGTTTCTTTTAGACAGAACAGGACTAGGGTGTGCCTGTGTTTTCAACATAAATATGAAAGCCATTTAACATTACTGGATTTTCTAATGCATAATCCATAAAAGAATATCCATGTCCAAATTCTATATTTAGGGGCCTTAATCTATTCTGACATTTACAGATACCATATGTGGGTCTCAACTTTGCTGTATATGAATCACTGAAAGACTGGCTGATCAAAAGCAAAGCATTTGGACTGGTTGAAGACAATGAGTTGAGTGTGACTACTAGGCTCGCTTGTGGGGCTGCTGCTGGAACTGTAGGTCAGACAGTTGCTTATCCTCTTGATGTCGTTCGAAGAAGAATGCAGATGGTGGGCTGGAAAGATGCTGCTTCAGTTGTCACTGGTGATGGAAAGAGCAGGGTGGCCCTTGAATATAATGGCATGGTTGATACTTTCAGAAAAACAGTTCGGCATGAGGGGTTTGGAGCACTGTATAAGGGTTTGGTCCCTAATTCAGTGAAGGTCAGTTTAATATCCTAGACTTTGTCACCAGCTCCATTTGATATATTGTAGTTCCATAATTATTTTGAAAACTTTTTAATTTTGTCTGGATTACATCCTTCACATTGGCAATTTGCATGAGGAATCCTTTATAATTATTATTATTTTTAGTTAGCAAGCATTAGGCTATTTGTAGCTTCATTTGATTTGTTCAATGGTAATTACTTTTAATTGACTAGGGGTTAGTTACCTCATTATGTTTGGATTGTGAACAAAGTAATGTGGTGTGGAAACATATATAACAACGCTCTTTTGCCATTTCCTTTAGGTGGTCCCTTCGATAGCAATTGCGTTTGTGACATACGAAATGGTGAAGGACATTCTTGGAGTTGAGATGAGGATATCTGACTAAAGCAAGAGGAACTCGAAGATTCTTTTAGATGTTCTCTGTTTATTTTGTGAGAATATTAGAAGGAAACAGGAATTCTATTTTATTTGCAGGTAGGGGAAAATTTGAAATCCTGCATTTGGCCAGTGTTGATACCCTTCCCTGCTTACTTCCCCATTTGTCTTGATCTAAACCATCAGTTTTTAGTATCTATTCATAGAAGTTGTGGCAATAAAGTCTTTCCAAGGAAATGATGCACTAAATGCATTCTAGTATTTTTGAGGTGAATCGTTTTCCAGCTCTATTTGTGACTAGTTATTGAATAGAATCGAGTAATTTAACTGATTTGGATCCATAACACTGAACGCATGAGAATTTTTGCATTTTATTTGTTACTAGTTGGCTTGTGAATCCAGTTATCTTGTGACGACATGATGGATGAATAGATGTTTTTATTCGTAGCTTTTTGGTCCAAGGCTTGCATTTGTTATCATTTACTAAGTCAATATGATGCCAAATAGGAAGTATGTCTTTTTGCTAATCGATTACTGGTAAACTATAGTGTGATTTAGTGGTTGTACCAATATTATTCACTTTATATTATAATTGTCAACAAGATTTAACTTTGGTTTACATTATGTAGGACGATATAAGGAAGATGTCGGAAGCTCTTGTCATAATTGAACATACTCCAAGGAGATTAAATTAAAAGCAGTCTGATACTACGGTTACAATTTTACTTGCATATTTTGTTCCCTGCGAAATTGATAAATTTAAAGCAGGAAGAATGATTATTTACAGATTTGGCAAACGATATATGGCAAAACCCAAAATCACACTTAAAAAGAGAAAGAGAAAGCTGACAAAACAGGACTATAACACCTATACACGCTCGATTAACAAAAGTGAGGACAGGAGGAAAAGGGAATTTTCGTGCGAGATACGCCCAACTAATAATAACGTTCAAATGCCGCCCCCTTTCGGATAAAAAATGAACCAATAAAATATTGCCCGCAAATGGAACCCAAAATAGAAAAAAGAATACCCACAGTATACATACTGAAATGAAAGATACGAAATTGACTTCTCAGGTTGCTCTGCCTCTATGGACTCTGGCAGCGGTCGTCTTTAAGAGCACTTCCTTGAGATAATCGTATCGGCTACGGTGATAGTCAATCCACATACACAGTTGTCTAATGGCCTCCCTCTTCTCCTCCCCAAGGCCCAGGATACCCTCCTCCTTCGCTTTCATCATTGTCTCTAAAACTTCCACCTTTTTCTCAAGTTGATGCATTGCTTTTGTCAGGTTCTGCTTCTCAGCTTCTTCCTCGCTTGCTTTAACTTCTAGCTTCTCAACCTTTTCTCTCAATATTGATTCCTGTTCCTTCTTGTTTTCTAGTTGCTTGCCTAGTTTGCTTACTTCTATCTTCAGTTGTTCCCTTTCGTTCTTTGCCTCCACGACCCAATTCTTTGCAATCCGAAGCTCTTCTGATATTTCCTCCATATAGTGCGCATAGTTTCCGTTGGCCTCTTCAAATTTCTGTACCACAATTTCCAGCCCAGCCAAAGTGCTGTTTACTTTCTCTGAGATATCTGTGATCATCCTGTGATGGGCCTCGTTATTTGCAGCAATAATTCCAGATAACGAAGCAATTCTTTCTTCCAGCATTCTCTGTTCTTCCTGGAACTTTGCTTCTGCTTTTCTGAAGCTCTCTTCCTTCTCGGTTAGCAATTGTTCTGTGACCCGGAGCTTCTGGTTTGACAGGCGAAGCTTAACTTCAATATGGCGGACATTCTCAACCAGGGTACTTAGTTCATCTCCTTTTACTTCGAGATCTCTTTTCAGGTCTTCAACTGTTTCTTCCAAATCAGCAACTTTCTGATCTTTAGACTCGTTGTTCCTACTGAGTTCGTCTGTCATTTCCTCAATTTTCCTTTCTGCAGCCTCAAGATTTGCCTGGCATTCCTGGAGCGAAGTTTCAACTTGTCTATACTCCTCACTCAGCTTGTTGTATGCATCTCCCTGTTCTTTGAGCATGTTCTGCTGATCTTTGATCTGGCTCAGCAACTCATTTTTCCGATTTTCCATTTGGATAAGACCTTCTGAAACTTCCTGTTTCTCCCTCTCAAGCTGTGACTCCAACTGGATCTTCTGGGCCTGCAAGGAGTTCAACTCCTGTTGCAGATTGTTAACCTGCAACGTTAAGGCCGTTATGCCTGCAGAAGCTTCATTCTCTACGTTTGTATGTTTCTCCTGCAGAGCAGATATCTCAGCCTCTCTCTCTCCTAAAGCTTTCTCCAATTCAAATACTTTGTCCTGTAGTTCTGACTTTTCCTCTGCTAAATGACCACTCTCTTCTATTTTAATTCTTATCTGCTCTTCCACATCACTTTTCTGGTTGCTTAGAGAGGCCACCTCCAACTCCAGACTACTTATTTGTGCTGTCAAACTTTCTTTCTCTTCCAGAATTTTCTGTTGAACTTCAGTCTTGCCTACTATCTCCTCTTTCAGATTTTCTACCTGAATCATGTATTCTGAAATTTCTTTAGTTCTTTCTTCAAGTTGCAATTCCAATCCAGCTTTCTGGCTATGTAGAGATTCTGATTCCTGCTGCAAGATGTTGATCTGATCCATCAGGCTCTTGACTTGAGTCGATGCTTCATCACTTTTAAATACTATCTGTCCTTCCAATTCGGCTTTCTGAGTGCGTAAAGATTCCATGTCAGCCAACAGATTGTTGATCTGTGCTGTCAAATTCTCTATTCTAGACAATGATTCACTCTCATTAGCCTCGAGTTTATTCATGACAGAAAAGAGTTCATTTTCTCTCTCCTTGGATACTGTTTCAAACTCCGAAATTTGGGCTAGCAGTCGTATATTTTCATCTCCTAGATGTTGCACTTCAGTTGCTTTGCTCTCAATCTGCGCTTCCATATCTCTATTCTGGGATCGTAACGCTTCCAGCTCCAGTTCAAGGCCTGTCACTTGAGCCTCTAATTCTTTTATTCGAGCTGATGATTCTTTGCCATGGACCTCATGTAAATCTTCAAGACTTGATAGGTCCCTCTCTTTTTCAACCATTTTCCCCTTTAACTGACTTGATTCAGTCCTAAGATCTTCTATCACATTCTTTGCCAGCTGGATCTCATTGGAAATCTCCAAGACTTTCAAGGTCAGAGATTTGTTATCTTCCTCAGTAGAATTCAGCGCTTGACGTAAATCTGAAACTTCCTGTGTAGCAGATTCCAGTTGCTGCTTCGTATTAGAAATTTCCCCTCTAAGAGTTTCCACGTCTTGCCCAAGAACTAATTTTTCATCATTCAGCCGATCAGCAGCAGTTCTTAAGTCTTCCATAATCCGTTCTCCCTCTTCCATCCTTCTCAGAGCAGTCGCTTCCATATCTCTATTCTGGGATTGCAACTCTTCCAGCTCCATTTCAAGGCCTGTCACTTGAGCCTCTAATTCTTTTATTCGAGCTGATGATTCTTTGCCATGGACCTCATGCAAATCTTCAAGACTTGATAGGTCCCTCTCTTTTTCAACCATTTTCACCTTTAACTGACTTGATTCAGTCCTAAGATATTCTATCGCATTCTGTGCCAGCTGGATCTCATTGGAAATCTCCAAGACTTTCAAGGTCAGAGATTTGTTATCTTCCTCAGTAGAATTCAGCGCGTGACGTAAATCTGAAACTTCCTGTGTTGCAGATTCCAGTTGCTGCTTTGTATTAGAAATTTCCCCTCTAAGAGTTTCCACTTCTTGCCCAAGAACTAATTTTTCATCATCCAGCCGATCAGCAGCAGTTCTTAAGTCTTCCATAATCCTTTCTCCCTCTTCTATCCTTCTCAGAGCAGTCTCTTTCTCCACAATCAGTTTATCTGCATCTCTACTAATATCTTCCAATCTCTGATTTAGCTCAGCTTCTATCTTAGCAGCATTTTCGAGCTTTTGATTCAGTTCGGCATTATCTGCTGAATGTTTAGACTTTTCAAAATTTAAGCTTTCAACTTCAAGCTTCAAATTTCTGATGATTTCCGACTCTTCTTGTATCTTTCCCAAAGCAGTTTGATGTTCCAAATTTAGAGCTTCCTTTTCTTCACTTATAGCAGTCAATTGCCTCTTCAAATCAGAAATTTCATGATTTAGCTCAGCTTCTACCTTACCATAAGTCTCCAGTTTTTTATCAAATTCTGCATTATCAACAGAAAGTTTCAACTTTTCATCTTTTAAACTTACAGCTTCAAGCTTCAAATTTCTGATGATCTCTTCCGCTTCCTGTTTCTTTCCCAGAGCTGTTTGATATTCCAAATGCAAAGCTTTCTTTTCTTCACTGATAGCAGTCAACTTACTCTTCAGATCACAAACTTCAAGATTAGTGGCGTCAAGTTCTTGCTTTAAGCTGTCTGTTACCTTCTGAAATTTGCTTTCAACTTCTCCATTTTTACTGCCTTTTCCCTTTGACGAATAATCAGAGTCCGAATCTGAGCTTGAAGAGAAACCAGCTTCTTTTTCTTTCTTGCCATGAATTTTTTTCCTTAGCTCTCCTCTAAGATGATCATATTGTGAATAAAGTGATTCGTATTTTCCAAGGAAATCTTCAATTAGCTCAGCAAGTGATTCTTTGATCCCATCTTTGTCTCCAAGATCCTCACCTTGGACAAGTTTCAAGATCTTTTTGACATTCTCCTCAATTTCTGCAGTAAAAAAAAAAAAAAAAAATTTTAANTCAATTTCTGCAGTAAAAAAAAAAAAAAAAACTTTTCAGTCTTGGACCTAAAAGAATGATTAAAGATAAAAGGGAAAGAGTGATAGTTAAGATGAAAAAGTGATTTGAGGTTTATCTTAAGATAATTACTGGAAATTAAAAGCCATGTAATCTCGATTCCAGTGACGGAGCTTGGAAGAATTTTTAGGGGGGGCCAAAGGAAAAAAATTCAAATTTTAGGGGGGGCCAAGATAAAAATTTTAATTTTTTTTTAATTTTTTCCCTTTAAATATATAGATTTTTTTTTTCTTTGGGGCCCCCCTCAGTCCCTTCTAAGCTCCGTCCCTGCTCGATTCTCAGAGTTTTGTTAATCAAAGTTATTGTGTATTACCTATTTTACTTCCTTTCAGCTGTTCATCTTTTTCTGGATCAATGTGACTCCCGAAGAAGGATTTTATGGACTCCCTCCAATGATGCTTCCCCATATCCCCTTCAGATATCAAATTAGTTTCCTCAGTAGGTGTGCTTCAAGACAAGTCAATCTCCATCTTAAGCTCAAAACCTAAACATCAGGATTCAAAGAATCCTGTTAAATTCCAAAAACTAACAAGCAAAATCCATTCAACATTCTAATAAGTAAACCAGCTTACCAAGGGTGTAATAATGCAAACGAGTGTCAAAAAAGTGAGAGAGTTAAAGGTGTGATTCAAAAGGAAAGAAAAATATTCAAGATTTACTTCAGTTACAATAATGTTGGCAGAGGCTGCTCCTTGCCGTTAGAGGAGATTATTACACATAGCAACATAGGACGGCTGCAACTGCAATCCGCACAAGATTAGAGATTTTGTTATGGATTTACCTCATCAGTTCTTGCACTGAGAATACTTTAAAAATATGATTTAAATATCACAATTTGGACGTGAAAGAAGAAGCTGGAAGCAACAGCCAACTATTCCATAGGGAATACTATGTTCTTCTACGTAAGATTTCTTTTATTGTAGAATTACAGTTATCACAGCATACAGAAAGGACAGTAACAAAAGCCCATTGATATGATTTATTTCTTAGATCCTATATCTCTGGATAGTCTGTATCAAAAACTTTCCAAGCGATTCAATTAATGCTTCAGCTCATGAATGTGTAGCAGTTAGCCAGAAGTAATGGTCCCAAATCCAATTCCTAACCTCCCTTGCTGCATTAACTCATTTAGGGATTTATAACAGCAGCAATAAATGACTTGAACCCCAATTAGGATAAAATATTTCACTTACTTTTTTCAATGAAGTGATGATCTAATTAAAACTAGGCACACAACTTGCCCTCAATCATAATACCCATTTCACCTTCCTTTCATTTTTTCACTGGCTTTTAAAAGGTAATCAAAACCAAAATAGCATCTTCAGTTCAAGTGAAACAAGGATGGACATCCCATCCGTATAGTTCATAGCAAATTTTAAAGGAAAAAAAAATGCTTGGAAGGTTTGATATTAACATGAGATCGCCGTCCACCACTCATAAACATATGTATTCTTATTATTTCCTTGTGTAGAGGTCTAAAGATGATTTAAAGATCTGAATACAACTCAGTCAAAAAAATAAACGAAAGAATAATTTAAAGAAAAAAACTATTATAGAACTATAATTATTTAAAATTTAGGGACGTGGAAGAATATATCTGAATCCAACATCTAGTGGAGGTTACCATTTTAGAAGTTAGTTATAATCTGGCGCCACGTCATCATTCATCACCTCCAAGGAATCCCCCGAAGGTGATTTAAAACGATAAAAAAGACAGCTATTATATCTATTAAAGTGAGCTGTTTCTTTTTGTTTGTTTTTTCATTAAAAAGTAACCTAATTGTTTAATAATCACTCAGTTTACATATCAAGCCATCCAGTAAAATCAAACTTTTCTTTCCTTTTCAACCTTTTGTCATTGAAGTTAACGGAAGCAATTTTGCGTAATTTACCTGGAATTAAATTCCTCTCCTTACTCCTGCTTTCCCTTTCAGTCTTCTAAGGAAGCTTCGTTGATTTGAACCTAGCGGGAGATTCTGGACCTGGACACACATAATCATAATTCAATTTTTCAAACAAAATAAGTGAATTTCAGCAACATAATAAAAAACAAAAGTATAAGAAAGCTGAATCCAATCGCCTGAACTTGACCAGAACTGAAAATCATTCATGATAATAAACAAAGTTTTGTTTGCTGCAAATCATTTTGAATTCAACATGAACTCAATCGACATCATCTCGAATTCAAGAAATGAATCAAACCTTCGATCGCAGTAACAAAACAAACATTATTACACTAAAACACCTTGACATCATCATTTTTTCATTCAATTTCTAATAAGAAACTTGACATCATCAATTCACACTCAAATTACAGTAACCCGATCAGAAACTGAATTGGAATCTACTACAACCAAACTTAACTAAGAAATCCACCTCGAAGCAATTACATTAATCAGCTCACAAGCAAACGATTACCTACGAGTCAGAGCTGCAACCGAAGCGAGAGAATCTGAAACACACACGCGCGCACACACGTAGAGAAAGAGAGAGACTGTGAAATGAAATGAAAGAAATTTTTATTAAGAAGAATTTCAAAATGGAAAAAGTGGCTTTGTTTGGATTAGAGAGCAATCTCAAAACTCAAAGTGACTTGTACAGCATTTGTAGCTTCAATTTCAGGAAACGGAATCTTTGGAGCCTTCTTTCCATAACTGAATACCCTTCAAGTTTGCTGTTAATTACGTTACCGCCATCCTCTCTCCAATTTTTCGTCTTCCAGGTCAAAGTTTCGTCAGTTGAGTGTTTCGTTGTTGGAACAAGAGCGCGCGCGATAATATCAATTTTGGGGTGAAATTGATTGGGCAGTGTGGGCCATGATCTGGCGCTAAAGGCCCACAACGAGTGGCTCCCGCGTTTTGTTATCTATTTGTGGTCACGGTTTGAATTTGCTGATGTTCGGCGGTTACTGTACCACCCAACAATTTTATATTATATTTTTATGGTTTTTCAGGATTAAAATTAGGTACTAAATTTTATTTAGAATGCTTTTACTAAATTTATTGTTTTTGTTATACCACACTCTATTTTGATCACGTGATGTATTATAAATTTCGTTTAAATTCATGAACGTATAATTAATTATAAACGTGAGATGAAGGGTGTTTCTCTTGTACACAAAAATATTGGTAATAAATCTTTATTAATTTTTATATACAAGTACAAAAATTTGAACGTGGATAAGATGGTCCACAAATTTTTTAGTAATTATGTAAAATAACTAAATTTAAGGGGTTAAATTAAAAAATAAGAAAATTTAAAAAAAAATTATTTTACCTAATTAAATCGTTGATTCGTAGGTCCGTAGATATTAGTCTATTAACTCGTTCTCGGTTACGGGTCAATAATCTATTGTCTTTGGCTAACCAATTGTTACGGGCTAACGGATCAATAGGCCAATATCTACAAGTCCACTAGCCAATAATCTGACTAAATAAATCAAAATTTTTAAATTTTTGATTATTTTTTAATTCACCACTTTGAGTTTAATTATTTTTGTAAATCCTCCGTAATTTTTTATATTAAATATGGGAAAAATCATCATACATTCCTTCGTTTAAAAACAGCATAATTCATCAAAGATAAAACGTAGCTCGGCTAGGCAGAAAATTTGTCAAATAAATTGTGTTACCTCCAAAGTTAGAAATTAATATTTGATTGAATGACTGTCAAAATATTGGCTATGTTTCGTTGCATGTTGCAACGGATATGGACCTTCAATATGGAATTGTATAAGGTTGAATTGAATCCCAAGACTTGCACAGAAACGAGGCAAACCAAATAAATATCGACTTGTCATTTCGTAGAATTGGATCGTTGATAAATGAAGAAAAGCAAGCTTACAAGTTGCAACTATCTTTTTTAATGAACACAACGATGACAGGGTAAATACATAGACACCCCCAAGGTTTGGTCTAAGTAACAAACTCACCTCTGTTATTCATAAAGTAACATAAAGACC